>OX439473.1:2401275-2485735 GCA_949320105.2 Crepidodera aurea | reverse complement strand
CTTTCCTTTTTTATATAAAGCGGCAAATTTAAAATTGAATTCTTTCAGATTCAAGAGGTAGAAATTTTATTTTTACCTCATCCTTCAATGCTTATTTGTAGTTAAAATTAAAATTTTAATACATCTAATCGGCCTAATATAGTTTTTGTCTAGATAAACCTGTTCTTTTGACAGATAAGTCAGACTTTATTTATTCATAGCCGTATCGTATGTATTTTAATTGATTCAGAATTTTGTATTAATATATATTTCAAAATGGCTTCATTCTAAAAATATTATCAGTCCTCCTAAATCCTTGAAGGCAGAATTATTAGTAATAGCAAGGCAACATAAAAACAAATTCAAAAAATATATTATAGACGAGATGGCCAGAGAAAAAGGAATTAAAATTCTCAAATTGCCTCCGAACCACGCAGAGTTAAATTCCATTGAACTGATCTGGTCTCAATTATTAAAAGGTTATGTTGGGGAAAATGCATTGGTCATGTTAAAAATGTGGAAAATTCATTTAGGAAAGTGGATATATCAATGGATAATTTAATAGAACCGATAATAATAAACCTCAGAAAAGACAATCATAGTGATAACAGTAGTTTTAGTGAAGACAGTGACTTTTAAAGATAGTTCTTGAACTAACTTTTTTTTTAATCTTTGAGTTTAGGTAAGTACTTACTTTTAATGCCAAGAGATTAAAAAAAAGTTTAATCCCTCCTTGTTATTTATTGGTTAAATTTAATTCGTTCAATGTTAAAGTGTCAGATGCATAAAGTTTATTTTTATTTTTTGTAATTAATATAACTTCAAAATTTAATCTACGAAGTGCGTATATATATTTTATATGCTGTGACCTTATTTATATTATAGAAACTTATTTTGCAAAGTACGCCTATGGAATGTGACGTTATATCCCCACTTTTACTGTACTCATCTATCCTTTATAGTATATATTACTATATAAACAAGTTATTATTACGTGCCGTTGCTAGGAAATAAAACTAAAAGCTTAACTTTTCTTGTAAATATCTCGGAAGATCGAATTTTCACAGACATGAGACCTACATTTTTTGCCGATTTAGATAGGAATTAGTCTACCCTGAAAGTTTCATTGAATTCTGACGAGTGGATTTCGAGATCCTCTGGACACACATACATACATACATACATACATACAAACCTTGCTCGTTTAATAGTATTTGATTGTTATTTTCGAAAATAATATTTGTTGGTGAGTTGACAAAAATAGTGGAAGTTAGATCTGTATGTTGGAGTGAAAAATGGGATTGATATAAACAAGTTTATCGAACTAATTACATTTTTAAAACGCTAGAATGTAGTTCATCCATCAAAAAGTCAACTATTTTGGCGAAATCATAAATCGATCTGTTCATAAAAAAAATAGCTGAGTTTTCAAAAGCCTTATTTTAGAAAGGCTAATGTTCTAGATAATCAACTGTAGCGTCGATATATTCAAGATCATTCCTGGGTCGTTGCTTCTGGGGTTCACTCGTAAGAGGGTGTATAAAAAAACAAATTCATCCAGTGAACCTTTTCTTGGAAATCCACATACTATTTCTCTACTTTTTTCAAAGTTCTAAATAACATTAAATTTAGTTTTTACTCACACAAAAACATTATGTTCAAAATATTAGAATTGTAGCGATATTGGAAGGATTCAATAGGTTTTGATGATCCTTGAGTGAGTGAGGAAGTGCCAAAAACGATTTCAGGGGGTTCGTATCCTGAAAATTATTAAGATAAGAAATTCAGCTTTATAAAGAGGATCATGTTTAATTTTCAAACAAATTAAACATAAATTCAAATCGACAACATCGCATCAAACAATCCGACAACACCGCGAGACGCACAGAAGCCTTAACGGTTTTGAATTATGTGCAGAATTTTTGACGGATGTTTTTTAGGACATGCAAATTGTCACGTCCGCCATAAATCTCATAACTCGCAACCAAATTAATCCTTGTCTTTTCCAGCGTGAGAGAAAGAGACAGACATAAAAAACTCACCCATTTAATAAAATCGATTCGCCCACGCGATAACAATTAATTTCTAGAATACTCGGACGGGTGGGGAAAAAAGTCGAAAAGGTCCAAACTTCGCGAACTTTTAAATTATAGACAAAACACCTAAAGCGCGCATTATAAATATTTTCTGAATGATGTGATTATTTTAATTTTTTACTAATATGGTTTAGTGATTATTAACACATACGTTTACTAATAATTTGTCCGTTGTTCGTTCATTACTTACTAAAGTAATTTTATTGTTAATTTGTTAATTTGTGAGTTATTTCTTCAACATTTTAATAAACCGTTAAATACAAGGTGTTTGTTTTTGTTAATGGAGTTGGAAAGACAAAAAATACTACAGTCCATTTTAAGAAGCTACAATATAGTTTAAAAAGGCAATGATCAATACATCGGTTGTCCTGGTAAACTGATACACCATAGGGATAGTTCCAGAACCCTCAACCATATTATACTTGTTAAATATGATCTATGTACTTTAATTGTATACTTAATGACGGAGAATCAAAAGTGGATAAAATTCTTAGATGTGCTGCCATCTATGATTAGAAGAGAGTATTGACAATTATTAAAAGCAAAAAATTCCCGGTGTATTGGTGTTGCATACACAATTTCCATTGTGTGTTGCAAAGCTTTTATTTGACTGATTCTAGTCAAAATGTCACTCTCTTCTTTCGTATCCCTTTCAGAGATTAATACAAAGTTAGAAAACGAGTAAGGAATTGAATTTATCAGATTCGACATCCTAAGGCAGAAACCGGTCTTAGGATGTCGAATCTGATAAATTAAATTCCTTACTCGTTTTCTAATCAAAAGTGGGTTTATAATGTTATAAAACAATTTTATGACATTCCTTCAGCTGATTCTCAAAAAAATCTGATTGTCAAAACACCAATTGTATGGTATGTATCCAACGAAAAATAAGATATTTACTCTGATTGTATTCTATCCACAATCTAATCAAGGCCCTCTTAGAATCAAATGAACAGAAAATTATATTGAAAACGAAACCAACTCGCTCTTTGTTAGACACGAGGGTAAAAATAAACACATCGCCAACCGCCCCTCGCAAAAATATCGTTAGCATGATGGGAAGTAAAACTATGAACCATCCCGAAATGGAAGTCAAAATAAATAAAATAATTCAACCCTGTGTGTGTGTGTGTGCCATATGATAGGGGTTGTAAAAGGCTCTAGCTATTGGTTACCTACTCTTCTATATAGAGAAAACAATGGAGCAGGCCAATTCCTGAGAATTATTTTTGGCAAGTTAATTTTTGTGACCAGTATGACCCTTATAGTTTTTGGTGGTTAAATTGGAGTTTATTAAAATTTATGAGTTTCAGCAAATTGGATTTTAGTCTTTATTGAGATAAACACGTTAAAGCGATCGAAAGAGATATTTCAATCGGATTTATGAGTCAGTGTTGTACAGACTTTTTGTTAAAACACATAGCATAGTGACTAGTTTTAAAAATAAAATAATTTTTACTAATCAATCACATTTATACTCTGTTTAAAAATGATTGATAGCAAAATTTTTATGACCCAGAAGATAAACCCCAATATAACATCATAAATCAGTGGCGATTAATTTCTAAAATAAAATGTTTAGCATTATTTGTTCCAAAATCAAATCTTGGATTTTCTTCCTAAAATTTTTAAAAATATTTACAATTCAAGATCAATTTAAGTAGCCCTCAACTTTCTTAGAAAGGATTAAAATTTCTAATCGGCAGAAAGTGTTGTGCAGATTGTAAATTATTTTAGTTAAAATTTACATTTCTGTTTGTATAGTCCTGTGATTGTAACACGCAGAATTGTTAGTTCTGTAATAATAGGCGATAAAAAGCAATATTGATCAAGTGAATTTGTGCAATAAAAATGGCACAAACGTCTAATTATACTCCTGTGTTAATGTTAAATGTACATGACGCTCTTGTATTTGACACTATTAAAGATGTGAGGGAGCTAGGTAATCATACAACATTTTCTAAGCTAAAAAAAAAAAGAAATAACAAGTATAGATTGTTTTCTATAGATCCCGATTTTAGAATTTAAAACGCAATAGTGTTATTTGTCTATTTTGCGAAGAAAATATTTTTTTATTGACTACCTTGGCGTTTTCATAATCTACCTGTTCTATTTTTGATTGTGATAAAGGAAGTCAAAAAATATTTGAAGTGTCAAACGTTGGTTTTTCCAATAAAAGAAAGATTGATAACATTTCTGATTTCTATAACCATATAACCGCAACGATGATAAACTTCAAAGTTTGTTTATCTTTCAGTTATTTTTATCAAAATATAAAATTAACTTTTGACTTATTTCGATTAATAACTACATTAGGATTACCCTACAAAAATTAATAAAATATCATTGTAAAAAGTTGTGTCGAAACAAGCAGATTCTGGAAGCTTGGAGATTTGTTTCTGATTTATAAATCTTCAAAAGTTTAGGGCAAAACGAACAAAAAATCCAAAAAATTCCATCAAAGAAAAATATCCATCAAGTTTGCTGAAAGGGCTATAGCATTAGTAGACCAGTGCAGATAGCTTTGAAAATGGTAAAAAGTGAAATAAAATAATAGTAGGATGAAAAGGAAGAGAATATAACAAACATGAAAGGAAAAATAATTTACAGGCGCTCTGGGGTCGGGAAGTGGAAGGGGGGAGTTTTTAAGGGTAGAAAACTGTTCATCTCGATTTCCGGCAAAACTACAAGTCCTATGGAAAAAAGTTAAATAGCGAAGTTGTAGGTAATAAAAAGATCTACAACTTTTTTATTTACACTTTTTTCACATAACCTCAAAATTTATGTGAAAAATTCAAATAACCAAGTTTTTGGTTTTTTATTTTTATCTTTTACAAAAAAAATTTTTTTTCACAAAATTTGGTGTAAACTTACCTTTTTATGTCCCAAACACTCTGTAATTTTTTTGTTTTAAAATATTTATTTTTTTAACCTTATTTTCACTTAATATCGAAAAAGCAGTCTAATTTTCAATCGAAAATTCTCACGTCAAAATATCTGCTCTTTTAAAAAACTCGGTGGGCCTTTTGTTCGTTGAAATCTCTACTTTTTGATGGTGTAAAAAAATATACATTACTATGGTAATTGTTCTCAAAAAATGCAAATAAGAAACGAAGAAAACTCCGAATTTCTTTTTTTTAAATCATCATGTACAATTTTAAGCTATTTATTTAAATTTATACTTTAATTACTCTTTTGTTTATCAATGTAACACGGAATCTTACGTTTTTCGAGTATACGAATACAATAAACGGATTATAAAACGAGTTCTTTACGCTATTTTTTAAAATTTTCGCCTATTTTTATTATATAATTAAAAATATTTCGTACTTTTAATAGTAACATAGTTCCTTAATTTTGTAGCAGTTGGTAACAATGATTTGACATTTATACTTGACAGTCATTTCAAGTTTGAATTTTCATTTTTTCATTTCTTGTATTTTAAAGTTTGTAGAACCTATGTGAAAATGAGTGATGAAAAACTCGGCATCTTTATGAGAAAGCATATAATAAGTTTCAAGATTGGTGTCGTGAAAGTAATATTGAAAACATCTCAGAAAATGTGTTACTTGCATATTTTGAAATCCAACGCCAAAAATTTAAATCATCTACCTTATGGACGACTTACTCAATGTTAAGATGTTGTCTAAATTTATACAAAAATGTTGATATATCAAAATTTAATAAATTGCAAGCTATGTTAAAACGAGTATCTACAGGTTACATTCCAAAAAAATCAAAAATTTTAGAACCAGAAGACATTAACAAATTTATAAACGTAGCTGAAGATAAGATGTATCTCGCAATAAAGGTATGTTTATTAAAAAATGATTCTTAATTTCTTTGCAGTTAGATTATGTATTTTTTACCTTTATACTTTTGACAGTCATTCAGAGGGAAATTTAGATAGCTGATTTGACATGTAGGAAATTATGCTACCAACTGTGAAAAGGCGTGCTATAATATGCCCGTTATGGCCTATTATAGCAATACTTTTAGCTATATTATAAAAGAAAATTTTAAAAAATATTATTCAAAACTACTTTTTTTTGGGTAAACAAAACTATTACATTTATCATTTATTTTTTTAGAAATAATTCCAATCCACAATTTTTGGTATTACTCATTTATGATATCTTGATTTTAAAGACATCGGAATTTTTTAGATTATTGTTTTGTTTAGATATGAAATCAACTTATTATGGGCTTCTGAAGACCACATAAAAAGTTCCATTACCTTGGCAATTAGCAAAACAATTTAAACAATAAAGAATTTGGTATGTTAATAATTACTGTACTGCCGTGATAGAATAGCAGTGAGGTGTCAATATGTGGGTTTAAAGGAAATATCCTACTTAATTTTCCAATAATTTGAGGTAATTAGTTATTTAAAAATGAAATAAATGCGGCAGTTAAAATGAGGCAACAGAACAAAAAAAATCGAATTTTCGCTAAAAAGGTGCATCTTGTTGCTTCTAAACAAGAGTACCTTCTCTTATAGTAGAACCCACCGCTATAAAACGCTATAAAAACAGCAAAGGATACCGCCAATAGAAGAATACTGATTGATCTGGACATTTTTGAGTATTTTAATGTCGAAAACACCGTACACTGTCCATATACATAAAAATAAAATGATATTTTGTCTATTAGGACCACTGTGCAAATATTCAATAACCAAGTTACTGGAGATCGTTAGGGGTAATTTGCGTAAAATTTCTATATTGATTAACTTTCTTTAATATGAATTTACATTTTAATTTCTATAAGACGTGGAAAAACGTAGAAAGGTGTGGAAAATTGTAGAGATAACTGGAAAATCGTAGAGTGGTAGGAAAAACTGAAGTAATGTGTGGAAAATTGTAGAAAGATGTAGAAAATTGTAGAAAGACGTGGAAAATCGTAGAATGGTGTGGAACATTGAAGAAAGATGTTGAAAATTGTAGAAAAATGTGGGAAAATCGTAGAAATGTTATTGTTAAAAAGTTTATTGAAGACAATTAATACAAATATGTCTGGTATAGATACAAAAAATATAATAAACATTATAAATAACCTACAGAAGCCCTAACAACTTGTACGGCATAAAAAAGTGTGTAAAATTGTAGAAAGATGTGGAAAATTGTAGAAAGGTGTGTAAAATTGTAGAAAGATGTAGAAAAATGTGGAAAGATGCGGAAAATTGTAGAAAAGTGTGTAAAATTGTAGAAATATATGGGAAAATCATAGAAAGGTGTTGAAAATTGTAGAAAGATCTGGAAAATCGTAGGAAGGTGAGAAAAATTGTAGTAATTTGTGAAAAATTGTAGAAAGACGTGGAAAATTGTAGAAAGACGTAGAAAATTGTAAAAAAGTGTGGAAAATTGCTTGAAATCTTATAACAACGAAAATATACAGGAAGAATTTTAAAACTAACTCACAAAACGCCAATTTTAGAGTATTTTTATAATACATTTCCAAATAGTTAATAAAAAATCCCACCCTGTAGGCAAACGCCACACGAAACCTGCAATTTGTATAACGTTATAATGTGACAGAGACTCGAAGCAGTTTGTCAAGTCATTACATAACAAAACGGTACCGGATTCGTATGTAGTCGATCTGGTACCATTGAAAAGGCTTCCAACGAGTCTACAGGTTGACCTCAAACTTGGAACTTCTCGTTCGGCACCGTTTTTCTACCGTTTTCCGACATTTTAATCGCACCTTGAAATTCTTTTATTCGACGGTAGGTAGTAGCTAATTCTAAAATTAAAAACACGGTGAATAAAGTCATAAATATTATAAATTAATTAAGCTTACCTACCCTATCTCAACCCTCACCATCGGAATTACTGTCATCAACATTGATAATAAATTTGGTCGGACTCGTTATATAAGAATTTTCTTCTTTGATGACATGTTTGATTTTTTCTGCCAATCATCAGCTGAAATTTTGTTAATTTCTTCTTTTACCAAATTTGCTATCAACCCATAAAATTTGGGAAACACGTTATGACGCCTTATTATTTTTTTTAAGTTGTTCCCAAATTAATTCTATGGGGTTAAATACACAAAAATAGGGCGGAAGGCGCAATACCTCGTGGCCCCTTTTTGATGCCAGGAGTCTTTGGGACTACAACCTGATACCACATAATACATTGGAATATCTTTTAGTGATTGTTCCGATTCTTTAGATCCACTTAAAAAAAACTGTATTTTCCCAAGGACGAAACATATTGAAATTGACACCGAATAAATAAATAAGAAGTACACTGTAACAATGTTTCAAAATAAAAAAAAAATTGTATATACACGGAAGCCAAGAATAATATTAATTGAAATAAACTAACGCCACGAATCACCTACCACCTACTACTCACTAAATCAAAAATCAAGTACGAACACAAGCACAGTGTATCACTGTATGAATATTTTCCTAGCCCTCACTACTGAAGACAATATTTATCTAACTTCCTACTTCCTACTTTAATTGCAGCAGCAGCACACCCAGTTCCGGGTCTTCTTACATTTATTCCGCTGAAGGCAGTTATAGGGATATTTGCTATCCATCTAGTTTTTAGGGGTAGCGATAAGCGCTTTTCTCCCTATATCTCAGTGTCGTGACTTGGTGTGCCTTTGTCAGTTAGTCTGGTCCTGTGTGGCGGTTGGTTTTGGTTTTTTGTGTCCCCCCCCCCCTCCCCCCCCCCCCCCTGAGTCCCTCCCTTCGTGTTTCCCCCTCCCCCCTTATCCCCTTGCCCTTGCCCTTGTACGTCGATTCGTATCTTCGGGACTCCCTCGTCGTTCGCATGTGAGTTCCTCAATTTCACAAAAATTAGATCAACTTGTGATGACTTTGGCTATCAATCGTAGTTAGTGTTGAGGAGTTGCCTCCTCGGTCTCTTATGCTTTCCGTGGTCATCTGCTAGGTAATCTATCAGTTCTCTTAGCTGTTGGTTGGGATGGTTCCTCAAGTTTTCAAATATCTGCTTTGCTCTGTCGTTCATGATATCTAGAACCCTCTTGGTTTCTAGATCTCTAAATAACCATCGGTTGGCAACGTACCAGGGTACGTTGGCAGCCTGCCTCAAGCAGATATTATGTTGGGCTTGAATCTTCTTCCTAGTGGAATCACAGACTTGTCCCCACGCCACCGACGCGTAGGTGAGCACTGGTAGAATAACTGCATTAATTAGTCTAATTTTTGTTCTTACGTCTAGTTTACTACGCCGACCGATTAGTCCTTGCATTTTCGCTCTTGCCCATTTGGCTTTGTTTATCGCATGCTGTGCGTGTTCATTGAAGGTTAGTCCTTGGTCCAGTTTAACCCTTAGATATTTCGCCGTAGAGCTCCATACTATGTCTTGTCCGTACATTTGTAGTTGTCTGTCTGGTGCTTTAATTGCTTTATACAAGTCGCTAATACCGACAAAGCCACTTGTCGGCACATCTACATGCCGCCAAAGTAACCTGTCTGCACATCTAGGAATTTTGTTTCTGCAATTGAAAATGTAAAAACTATAACCACACTTCCATTGTCGCCTCTTATGAGTGTTACCTCACACCCCACAGTTTAGTTAAATTAATTTAAGACAAAATTTTTATTAGTAATTCAAATCTAATATGCGTTATAGAAATTAAAATGTAAATTCATATTAAACTCATAATTAATAATTATACCCCATTCTCCACTATAACGATATCTAGCTAAGTTGGTTATTGAATCTTTGTACAGTGGTCCTAATAGCCAAAATATTATTTTATTTTTATGTATATGGACAGTGTACGGTGTTTTCGACTTTAAAATGCTCAAAAATGTCCAGATTCGTGAGCATTTGTTCTATTAGCGGTAATCCTTTGCTGTTTTTTGAGTTCTGAGTTTTTTAATTCATTACTAAAAATTTATAAAAGTTGCTTAAAAAAATATAACTGGAATTATTTTTCTGTTCATTGTAAAGAAAATTCAAATGCAAGTAAACTTTTTCGTAGAGGTACGCCACTGTATCGAGATGAACTAATATTAAAAAGCTTCCTATATTTGTTTTTGTCATTTTACTTTAGATATCGTAATGAGGGAATTATTTCTATAGTACTCTCGGTAACAATTTTCGAAATTTTGTTTATATAATTTATTACCCTGTTTAAACTATTAGTAATTACCATTTTATTTTTAGTAAGTTTATTTTTACAGTGTGATATTTTTGTTTGGGAGATATTAATTGACAAAACAAACATGTATCTGACTACTACGACAAAATTATAGTATTTTACATAAATTGATGTACTGAGGCACATTTTAGAAAACATATCAAAGGTATGGCGCGAAACAATTAATATTATTATTACAAGTGAAAAGCTAACGGAAAATCTTCCTAGAATGGAATTAAATTCCAGAATTACAGAAGAAAGAAACCGAAAAATTTCTGCCTCGTGCGGGAATCGAACCCGCGTCTCCATTATTCCGTACTGATGCCCTACCGATTATTATTATTATTATTAACGAATTTATTTTGTTAAAATATCAGAGAGGGAATTTTACTGTCTTTAGATAACTAGAATTTCATCATATGAGAAAGTGAGAGAGAAAACTAGAAAGAGAGGTCTTCTCTATTTACTTCAACATTTCAAACAATTTCAATTTGAATTTTTAACATATTGGAGCATTCCAAACTCTGAATAGTTTTCAAAATTTTGTATTTCTTGTATAAAGAATTGTACGGTTACTAAATGTCGTTTAGTTGCAACATGCAAGGTGCAGTGTGCAGTCTATTGTGAATTCTAGTGTGATCATAAAATTGTCATAAATGTACCTGAGCTAATACAAGTTTTGCGTCTTTTATTGGTCTTTTATAACCATAAGCTGTACAGAACAATAGAAAAAGGTTTGGACAGGCCAAAAGCCCTGTGTATTAAAGATAACATAGCCGTATCTTAAGATTATTTTCAATAAGTACCTATTTGCCAATTTTGTTTTATTTTAATTCCAAGAATTTCTTACAGTAATCGAATTATAAGTAGATAAATCCCTTACCAACAAATTTCACCGAAAATGCGATTGTAGGTTTTCCATTTAGTAAGGAGGTCCAGTTGTGTATTCTTGACAGCTTACTAAATGTCGTTTAGTTGCAACATGCAAGGTGCAGTGTGCAGTCTATTGTGAATTCTAGTGTGATCATGGAAAATTTGGAAGTACCGCGTAAACGACAAAAAATCGGTCCTTTAACAGTTAATGAAAAAACATTAATATTTAATTGTTTGAAATCATTTACAGACAAACATTTATGTAAAAGTGTTGATGACACAGTGGAATTAGTTAGTAGTACGCTTGGTGTTGGGAAATCTACGATTTACAGAGTTGTTAAAGAAGAGAAATGTGGCGAGTTTCAAACAGCACGTAAAGCTCCAGGAAAACCAAAATTTCAAATAGAAAATCATTTGAAAGAAAGACTTCGAAGGAAAGTGCATGAGTTCTTCTTTAGAAAAGAATTTCCGACAGTAGACAAAGTTCTTGCAACGGTTCGAGATGCTAAGGATTACCCTGAAATGAGTCGAAGCACACTATGGAAACTTTTAAAAGAAATAGGTTTTCTATGGAAAAAGCATTCCAGAAAGTCTATTTTAATAGAAAGAAGCGATATTGTAGTATGGAGAAGAAATTACCTAAGGACTATAAAAGAAATGAGAAACCAAAGAAGAAATATATTTTATTTAGATGAAACATGGATCAACGAGGGACATACATCAAATAAATTTTGGCAAGATGAAACTGTTACAAGTCGAAGACAGGCTTTTTTAAATAATTTATCTACTGGTTTAAATCCACCATCAGGAAAGGGGCGCAGACTGATAATAGTACACATCGGTAGTTCAAACGGTTTTGTTAAAGGTGGTTTATTGACTTTTGAATCTACTCGTACCGGTGACTACCATGAGGACATGAATGCTGATGTCTTTAAAGAGTGGTTCGAACAAATGATAGATCTTCTTCCTCAGAACTGTATAATAGTAATGGATAATGCAAGTTATCACTCGAGACTTACAGAAAAAATGCCCACAACCAAGTGGTTAAAAAAAGATTTACAGAATTGGCTAAATTCAAAGAATATTAAGTTCCATCCCGGAACTGTATCATTTGTGTTCCCTTCATAAAGAGAAATTGCAAAAAATCGTGGGATGACGGTGGTTAGATCACCACCATATCATTGCGAAGTAAACCCGATTGAACTGATATGGGCACAGATAAAGGGAGAAGTTTCAAGAAAAAATAATTCTTTTAAAATGAGTGATGTTAAACAGTTGTTTTTGGAGGCTGTAAATAATGTGAAGCCTGAAAATTGAATCATACGATTAAAGAAGAGAAAATGTGGAAGTTGGACAATATTACTGATGAAATAATCGAGCCACTCATTGTAAATATTGGTTGCGACAGTTCATCTTCTGATTTCGATTCTGATTTGGATTTGTAGGTAAGAAGTAGTTTTTATATTAAAATTATTATTTATGAACGTAACGTTGTTTAAAAGTCAAAGTTTAAACCCTTATACCTACATAACCCGTTTGACACAATATTCTTAACATACCTTGTGGAAAAATAAAATATTTTAGAAAAAATTGCAGTTTTTTACCTTCAGCTGCTTAGAAGTTATAAGCAGGTTAATTAGGTGAAAATATAAGTGTACACCCGATATATTTATTATATTTATACAAAGGTTATTTCATACGAAAATACTCGAGGTATAACTTCACAAAATATTTTAACTGTCTACTAAAAGAAGTGGTACATGGATTACGAACGCTTTATTATTTTAATACTCTCTCATACATAAAAATAGACTATAGTTGATTACATTCGCAATCTTAAGAATTCAAGATGTAATTTTAACACAAAATTCTACACTTTTGACTCGATACAATAACATTTTAAATAAACATATTGACGCGAAATGTAATATTTATCATATATTTTTAGGAATAATTGATTTTTTTTTGGTAAATAATTGTTTATATATCCAAGAGATTTAATCTACTTCGGCTTTAAACGTAAACAAAATTTTATTGCGATAAAAAATAGACTTTGACTACAAATATTCTCTTTCGACAGATCTTATGTTTTCGAATCTATCAAAAACACATTTATGACCCATCATCGTTTTACGATTGAACTAGATATATATAAAAAAACGCCATTAAATTCCAAGATTTATTTAGTAAGAAATTATGACAGAGATAATTATTTATCTTGAGATTTGACTTCCGCATAATGGCAGTTCACCAGGGGAGTTAAGGCTATCAGAATATAATTTTACTTTATTTTTTTAATGGCTCTTGATCAAGATATAGACAGGAAAATATGCGTATATCTCAAAAAAAAATCGAAAAACTAATAGTACCACGTGAAAGAGCGGAAAATTTTACTACAAAAATCAGTGAGAATTTTAGAAATTCTAACTTCCGATCAAATTTTCTATGAGAAAACAAAAACAAAATTAAAATCTAATAGCTTCCTGAGAAAGCTTAGAGTCTCCTCTTTAAAACGCTTTCTTTTTTTTCTTTGCGACCATATTATGGAAGAATATTCAACCAAACTGTTAAATAGACACAATATTGCCCGAGTATCTTGAATGTGTTTGGAATTTCTCTTTACGAAGCCCAGTAGCCTAAAGGCCTTCAGAATGACACTGTCTAAGTGTAAATTAAAGGATAAGTCCTTGTCGAATAGGACTCGAAGGTAGTTAGAGAGTCATTATTTATATAATAAAGGATATTACTAGGGTACATCTATAGAATCTCATCAGTTTACATTTTGACACATTTAGCTGAAGAAGACACCTCTGTTTATATCTAATTGCAGATAATTAGTGGCTCGTGATATACCGTAAGGATTATTTTTATATCGTCTGCGTAAATAAGATACCGTGCATACTTGAAACATGAAGAAATGTCATTAATAAATAATATAAATTAAACAGGGCCAAGATGCGAACCCTGTGGAATACCAGAAGTTACAAACACTTTGCGTGACACTGAACCACACATTGAAACAATTTATTTGATTCAACCAAAGTGTTCAACCATATTGAAAGACAAATGTATAAACGTTTCAATTAAATTGATCAATTTTAAAATGTTGGCAACTGAAATCTTACGTAAAATGATTCCGCAGTCCCACTTTTTTCTGACTTAACTACCTATTTTAATTCTGCCATATATCTTGTTCGAATACTTTTTATTTTTAATTTAATATCATTTTCCGATAGGTCCGGAATATTTAATTCTGATAAGAGGGACTTCATTGCCTTGTCTCTCAATACTCGGTTTTTATATGTTTCAGATTTGTTGTTCCAGAGGCATTCGTGATTTTTATGTAAATCTAGAAACATCAGAGATCCTCTTCTTCCCATTTATGCACCATTGTTAAATACAATCACTTCAAATTCTTTCAACGTTCAATTTGGTTGAAATACACTATATAATTTAGTTGAATCAACCAAATTGTTCAACCATGAACGAAATAGAAATTCCTCCAACTTCTATCAACGTTCAATTTGGTTGAACAATTTCAATGAATCGTAAAATACACTATTCAATTTGGTTGCATCAACCAAATTGTTCAACCAAATTGAACCGTCTATTTCAGCCTTAAATTCTTCTAACTTATTTCAACGTTCAATTTGGTTGAACACTTTCATTAAATCGTAAAATACACTATTCAATTTGGTTGAATCAATCAAATGGTTCAACCAAATTGAACCGTCTATTTCCACCTTAAGGTAGGACTTGATCCAGCTGAGAAAACTCCCAGGCACTCCAATATCGGCAAGTTTCTTAGACACTCTATCAAAAGCTTTGGATAGAGTTAGTTAGAAATTCCTGGAAGATATCAAGATTGGTAGCTGTGGATTGTCCTCTATAGAATCCATGTTGATTAGGGTTAATGTGGTGTTTATAACAGCTAAAGATGTCATTTGACAGTATCGCTTCAAAAACTTTTGGAAGAGCGGAGAGTACCGAAATTCTACGGTAATTCTCAACGTTGGTTTTATCGCCTGTTTTAAATCAATCAAATACTATTAAACGAGCAAGGTTTGTATGTGTGTGTGTGTGTGTGTGTATGTGTGTGTGTGTCCAGAGGATCTCGAAATCCACTCGTCAGAATTCAATGAAACTTTCAGGGTAGACTAATTCCTATCTAAATCGACAGAAAATATAGGTCTCATGTCTGTGAAAATTCGATCTTCCGAGATATTTACAAGAAAAGTTAAGCTTTTAGTTTTATTTCCTAGCAACGGCACATAATAATAACTTGTTTCTATAGTAATATATACTATAAAGGATAGATGAGTACAGTCAAAGTGGGGATATAACGTCACATTCCATAGGCGTACTTTGCAAAATAAGTTTCTATAATATAAATAAGGTCACAGCATATAAAATATATATACGCACTTCGTAGATTAAATTTTGAAGTTATATTATTTACAAAAAATAAAAATAAACTTTATGCATCCGACACTTTAACATTGAACGAATTAAATTTAACCAATAAATAACAAGGAGGATTATATGTTGGGATTAAATTAAATCTCTTGGCATTAAAAGTAACGAACGCTTCAGTACTTACCTAAACTCAAAGATTAAAAAAAAAGTTAGTTCAAGAACTATCTTTAAAAGTCACTGTCTTCACTAAAACTACTGGCATCACTATAATTGTCTTTTCTGATGTTTATTATTATCGGTTCTATTAAATTATCCATTGATATATCCACTTTCCTAAATGAATTTTCCACATTTTTAAACATGATCAATGCATTTTCCCCAATGTTCTCTATTTACATCTGAAACTGCCTTCAAAAACAAATTTCGCACATCAGGAAATTTAAATGTTTTATTGTTTTGAGAAACATAACCTTTTAATAATTGAGACCAGATCAGTTCAATGGAATTTAACTCTGCGTGGTTCGGAGGAAATCTGAGAATTTTAATTCCTTTTTCTCTGGCCATCTCATCCATAATATATTTTTTGAATTTGTTTTTATGTTGCCTTGCTATTACTAATAATTCTGCCTTCAAGGATTTAGGAGGACTGATAATATTTTTAGAATGAAGCCATTTTGAAATATATATTAATACAAAATTCTGAATCAATTAAAATACATACGATACGGCTATGAATAAATAAAGTCTGACTTATCTGTCAAAAGAACAAATTTATTACAGTAAAAACCATGGAAACAAGAATCTAGACAAAAACTATATTAGGCCGATCAGATGTATTAAAATTTAAATTTTAACTACAAATAAGCATTGAAGGATGAGGTAAAAATAAAATTTCTACCTCTTGAACCTGTACTACGTTCTGCAAATTAAATACTGCACTCCTTTCTTCTGTATAGTATAGTAGTAAAAAGGTTTGACTTTATTTAATTTCTGGCGTTTTAATCAGAAAGAATTCAATTTTAAATTTGTCGCTTTATATAAAAAAGGAAAGGTTCATTTGACGGACATAAATAATTTGCTTGTCAAATGACAGCCATCTTATTAATTCAAAGTTGAAAATACAACGTTGCCAATTCAATTTCAGAAATTATGGGTTTAGGTAAATATTTATAGGAACGTTGAGTAACACTGTTAAAATGGACACCTGTTTTCCCTTCCCCGATAGTGTGAGACTACCCCTTACGGCTACTATTTTATTATGCGGACAGTTTTAATATTTAAGTTTTCATGATCAGAGAGAGAGAGAGAAAGAATTTTTGAAAAAATATGATATCAATATCTGCCACACCTCGAGAGTCTGGTCACAGGTTTTTGTGGAGGTTTTTACCCAAGTATGAATATCAGACCTATAATTTTCCTTCACTGCAGATCAAAAAATAATAAAATCAATTGAACATAGAGTTTTTCTTATATAGTGATAAATAGAGTGAGCTGAGCGATCTTCTGTTGACGGGACGTGTGCCCTACACGCTGCTGTTGCACGTCCCGGAAACGGGGCCTGTCCACCGTGACAATTCGCGAAGATCAAGCGTCAGTAGAAGTTGCCCTAAAAGGGTGAAATCCCCAGAAACTAGGCAACTTTAATGCATTTAACTAACCTCTGTGACAAGCAGTTGATAAACGTCAACAACAGCTGCAGCCAATTGAAAATTAACACTGACAGCTTTTTTAATTTTCCCGCCTACTTTCAAGCCAATCGCCAATCAACTTTTTATTTATCTCCCTATCAGTAATTCAAGTAGATGTCGCCCACTCCGTGATTTTCGCGAATTAATTAATAATTTGTCATGTTATAAATATACTTAAATTATATACTCATTGGGCTGCTTAAAAATGTAGATTTGAATATTAAGAGCGAAGCTCGGTGACCAGATATTAGGACTTTAATTGCAGTAGTGTCGGTGAAATCGTGGGTTAGCCTTTTGATAAAACCTAACATTTTCATTGATTTATGGATAGCCGTAGGTATGTGTTGGTTAAAACTTAAAGTGGGATCTAGAATAACTCCAAGGTCTTTGATTTGATTAACAGACTCCAAGATCTGACCATTTAAGTTATAATGAAAAGTAGTAGGTACTTGTGATCGATAAAAACGCATGACGTGGCCCTTTACAGCATTCAAGTCCATGCCATTTAGAGAGAACACCAGTTGGACAGGTTGTCAAGGTCAGACTGAAGGCTGAGGGCATCGTAAATGGTTTTAACAGTTTGGAAAACTTTTAGATCATCAGCTTTGCCATGCCAGAAACAATGAATGATGTCATTAATAAATAAGTTAAAAAGTAAGGGACCGAGGTGTGACCCTTGAGGAACACCTGATGTTACCTGAATTAAATTAGAATAGTGATGATTTACTCTAACCATTTGAGTCCTGTTCGTTAGATAGCTACTAATCCATTGCAGTAAAACCCCACTTACACCATATTTATCAAGCTTTTGAAGTAAGACATTATTATTGATATTTTCTACATTATAAATGGAAATCACAACAAAATTGTTTTCCAAACTTATTTTTTTATCGATAGTTTTTTAAATAAATATTCAAATTAACTAAACTTACGAAATTTGTATTTTCCAAGAAAATATAAACTCTTATACGTCTTGTTTAATAATGATTATGTCAACATTTTAATTTTTTATTTTTTTAATTTTCCCGCCTACTTTCAAGCCAATCGCCAATCAACTTTTTATTTATCTCCCTATCAAGTAGATGTCGCCCACTCCGTGATTTTCGCGAATTAATTAATAATTTGTCATGTTATAAATATACTTAAATTATATACTCATTGGGCTGCTTAAAAATGTAGATTTGAATATTAAGAGCGAAGCTCGGTGACCAGATATTATTGGTATTAGGTTAGCATATTTCCATTGATGTGGGAAATGTCCTCTATCAAATGATCTTTGGAAAATAGATTACCAAAGAAGGACAATTTTTTTTTATTCCAACCCCTTCGCACTTACTTACTTTGGATCCGTTGTTGCTGATCTTTGGTTAGTTGGTAAGCTTTGTAATTCTCATCTCCCTCATGACAGATCTTTCATCGGTTGAAAGATGCTTAATAAACAATCTTTTAAAAGTACAGTGTCATTAACTCTCCAGATAAATTCTTTTTTTTTTTTAATTATGACATTGCGATAAATTCTTATCAAACCTTTTTTGCTTCCGCGACGTTAAGTATGGTTTTAAGTGTGAGTACTATAAATAAATAAATAATATTTTTATCCTTATGCAATTAAAACATTAATGATCCGTCATTGACATCCATTCAACCTATAAGATTACAGTTTTTAACACCCGCAAATATTTCGTACACATTGCGATTATTTTCAGTAGGCCAATATTTATTTTTTAACAAAATGTTATCCAAGTGGAAACTCAATTGAATAAACAATATACCACCAGCGTTATTTAGATGACTACCTGAAGGACTTCGATCAGTGAATGTGTAATTTGGTCGGGATTAGATGAAAATTGAGCTGTTCCAGCCTTCATAACCTTAATAGCTGGCCAATAACCAGCCAAGACAAACAGTGCATTTTGTGAGTGAGAAAAATATACAAATATTTTAAGCACCATCTCTCCCCCCGTTTTCGAGGACGCTGAACACGATGGCGGTGGTTAAAATTTTTTTGGAGGCTGCCCAACCCCCCAAACGGCCAAAAACTACCTCCAAAATGGGGGATTCGTGGATTTCGCGTCTTCCCCCTCGTTTTCGAGGATGCTGAACGCGATAGCGGTATCCAAAATTAGTTTAGACTTAACTCCACCCCTCAAACGGTCAAAAACTACCCATCTTATATTGTTTTCCTCTTATTATTTGGATGTACCTATCATCAAGGTATTCAGCTATAATATTTAAGAGGTATTTAGATATCCTCCTTTCCTCCAGCCTCTTCAGGATTAGGCTCCAGTTTGCTGTATTGAAGACGTTTCGAACATCTAATGTCACTAAAGTCGTCCAAGCTTTTTTCGATTTATCAGCTACATTTTTAATTGGTATTGGTGTTTTGCAAACCCCCCTTTTCTCTCTAATTCTTCCTCCAATCGTGTTCGTATCAGCATCTCATAGAGTTTGCTAATAGTATTCAAGAGAGAGAGAGAGAGGTCTGTACGAATTTGGTTTCCCGGTTTTGTTACCTTTCGGGATTAATATAACTGTGGCAACTTTCAAGGCACTTGGGAACCTCTGTCTTCTCAGGAGTTGGTTTATGACCTCCAGTAGCCATTTTTTGTCTGTTTTCAGTGTTTCCTTTAAAGCTTCTGCCGGAATTCCATCTAGGCCCGGAGACTTACCACTTTTCAGGCTTGCTAACGATAGCTTCATTTCTTCAATGGTAAAAGTGGTCCTCAGCAGAACATTTCTACATGTTTTTTGAACATTTCTTCCAAAAATCAAAGATGTACAGTTGTTAGTTTTAGAGAAATAACGAGAAAAAGACTAGAATGTACGAACCGCGAAAATCTAAATTTACATTTTGTCGCCTTCTTCCGCCAAAACCAATAAAGCTATTAAAAATCGGTCTTCATCAGAACATTTCTACATCGCTTTTGAACATCTCTTCCAAAAATGAAAGATTAGAGAAATAACGAGACAAAGACATTAAACAGAACATTTCTACATCTTTTTTGAATATTTCTTCCAAAAATATATCTTCCCCCTCGTTTTCGAGGATGCTGAACGCGATAGCGGTATCCAAAATTAGTTTAGACTTAACTCCACCCCTCAAACGGCCAAAAACCACCCCCAAAATGTGGGAATCGGCGATTCCGCGTCTTCTACCGGCAATATATATCTTCCCCCCGTTTTCGAGGATGCTGAACACGATGGCGGCATTCAAAATTATTTTCGACTTAGTCCCACCCCCCAAACAGCCATAAATCGCCCTCTATACAGGGTGAAAAAATTTTTTTTGCTGTAAGCAAGAAAACATATGGAATGACTGCTACCATTTCATGTTTCTTTTGTTACATTACACCATTATCACTCGAAAACGAAAGGGAAGATAAATTTTGCCGGTGAAAGACGCGAAATCAACGATTCCCTCATTTTGGGGTGGTTTTTGGACTTTGAAGGGTGGGATCAAGTCAAAAATAATTTTAGATAACTCCATCGTGTTCAGCATCCTCAAAAACGTGGGGTATGAAATATTTTAAAGATGGAATATGCGGAATACGCGATTCCCCCATTTTGGGGGTGGTTTTTGGCCGTTTGGGGGTTTGGGCGTCCTCCAAAATAATTTTAAATAAAGAAGATATTTCTCTCTCTTTCTACTGGATTAAAACCACTTAGTTGTTAAAAAAGTTTTTTTATTGACGTTTCGGCTTTCCAGATCGAAAGCCGTTATCAAAATGACATAAAATAAATAAATTTACTAGAAACAGAACACTTGATAATCTTGCAAAAATATGACATCAACATAGTATACATAGAATAAGATTTTGAGATTGAAGATGTCAAAATCTGTTTCAATCATATTTTTGTGACGTTTCTGGGAACGAATTTTTGAAAGGATAGCGCATTTGCATATTATAAGAGAATTTATACTTCGTCATAAATGAAGTTTTCTTATTAATATTATCATAAGAAAAAACCAGATACAAACTTATGATACTATCCCGATATAGAGGGTATCCTTTTTGCAATTAACTCTTTTTGTAAAATAGGTATCCAAATTTTTGAAATATCAACCGAACAATTAGAAACACATTCGTTATTATTTAAGCATATCAATGCTGCTTCTTTAACTTTGCGGTTATAATTATTCGGTTCTTTTAATAATCTAGTTGAAGAATTCCATTGTATTTTATGACCAGAATCCCATGCGTGTTCACATATTTTGGATTTTTCGAATTGTTTATTGTACGTTTAATGTACGATTGGTGTTCATTAAGTCTAATATGAAAAGGTCTAGATGTTTCTCCTATATAAAATTTATTACATTCGCATGGAATTTTGTAAATACAATTTTTTGTGTTTTGAATTTCATTAAAAGGTTTTGTATTTACTATTAAAGATTTTAATGTATTATTAGTTTGAAAAACTGTTTTTAAATTAAATTTATTGCCAATCCTTCTAATTTTTTCGGATAATTTTGGAATATAAGGGATTTTTACTATATTTGAAAGAATTATTGGGGGGTTTAAATTTTGATCTTTAGTTTTGATGTCTCGGTAAAGTTCACGATTTATAAATTTACTTGGGTAGTTGTTCTTAATCAAGACAGATTTAACAAGTGATAATTCATTATTTAAGATATTGTCATTTGAACAAATTGTTTTTGCTCTATCGGAAAGAGATTTGACAATACCTCGTTTAACACAAATTGAGTGGTTTGAATTAAAATTTAGATATCTATTTGTATGTGTTTCTTTTCTAAAAACTGATGTATCAAAACAATTGTTGTTATTGTGTATTAGTACATCAAGAAACGGTAATTTTTTATTATTTTCAATTTCAATTGTAAATTTAATAGTAGGTTCCGAATTATTAATAGTATATAAAAATGTATCAAAATTTTCCCCTATCGTGTTGCCAAATTGCAAAGATATCATTTACATATCTAAACCAGACAGAAGGTCTTAAATTTTGTTTGTTTACAATTTCCATTTCAAATTCTCCATGAAAATATCACACAATTTCGGTGATAAAGGAGAACCCATTGCCATGCCAAAATTTTGCTGATAAAAATCACTATTTAATTGAAAATATGTAGTTTTAATACATAGTTCCAATAATTCTAGAATTGCTGAGACGCTTAATTTAGTTCTATTTATTAATGTATTATCACTTGTCAACTTTTTTCTCACAAGATTAAGAGTTTTATCGACAGGAACATTTGGAAATAAACTGACTACATCAAAACTAACCATTATATCTGAATTTGTAATTTTGATTTTTGATAATTTTTCTAAAAAATGTTTTGAATTTTTGATAAAGGAATTAGTATTTCCTGATAACGGATCTATTATTTTAAGTAGAAATCTTGCTAAATTTTGACAAGGTGAATTTATAGAACTTATTATTGGTCTTAATGGTATTTGTTGTTTATGAATTTTGGGTAAACCATAAAAATGTGGAGGTTTACTATAATGAGAAGTAAGAGATCTTCGTTCTTTATCACTTAGGAATTTTTTATTTTTATTTAAAGTTTTGTAAATTTTGTTTTCAATACTAGTAGTTGGATCTTTATTTAATTTTGAATAGCTACCGTTTTCAATAATTTCGTTAATTTTGTTATCATAATCTGTTTTGTTCATGACAACCGTCGCGTTACCTTTATCTGCCGGTAAAATCTTAATTGTATTGTCATTTTTTAAATTTTTAATTGATTTAAATTCTGCGGAGGTTAAATTTTGATTAATTTTGTAAGATTTTTCTAATTCAATTTTGCAATGTACCTTGTATTCGTTGCTTAAGTCAGTTGGTAAATTTTGAAAAGCGTTTTCTATAGAACTAATAATATCAAATTTTGGTACATATTTTGGAGTTATCGAATAATTTAAACCTTTGGCCAATAATAAATTTTCTGTGTGATTAAGATCTCTACTTGAAATATTTATTACCGTATTTAAATTTTGTTCTGAATTTCTAAGGTTGTAAAAACTTTTTTCTTCAATTAGATTATTAAATTTTCTTAATTGTCTATTTTTGGTACAATTGAATTCTTTCTCATAACTATTTAAAACACAATGGATTATTTTATGGAAATCAAATCTGGATACCTGATTATACAAATATGATTTAATATCCTCGATATCTTTTTCTAAATTAAATTTATTAAACCTATGGAACTGAATCCTCTCTCTTACTATGGCGTGCTCTGCTCTATTTAAAATTCTCCATATCTTGGCCAAAGGTTTAAATTATTCGATAACTCCAAAATATGTACCAAAATTTGATATTATTAGTTCTATAGAAAACGCTTCTCAAAATTTACCAACTGACTTAAGCAACGAATACAAGGTACATTGCAAAATTGAATTAGAAAAATCTTACAAAATTAATCAAAATTTAACCTCCGCAGAATTTAAATCAATTAAAAATTTAAAAAATGACAATACAATTAAGATTTTACCGGCAGATAAAGGTAACACGACGGTTGTCATGAACAAAACAGATTATGATAACAAAATTAACGAAATTATTGAAAACGGTAGCTATTCAAAATTAAATAAAGATCCAACTACTAGTATTGAAAACAAAATTTACAAAACTTTATATAAAAATAAAAAATTCCTAAGTGATAAAGAACGAAGATCTCTTACTTCTCATTATAGTAAACCTCCACATTTTTATGGTTTACCCAAAATTCATAAACAACAAATACCATTAAGACCAATAATAAGTTCTATAAATTCACCTTGTCAAAATTTAGCAAGATTTCTACTTAAAATAATAGATCCGTTATCAGGAAATACTAATTCCTTTATCAAAAATTCAAAACATTTTTTAGAAAAATTATCAAAAATCAAAATTACAAATTCAGATATAATGGTTAGTTTTGATGTAGTCAGTTTATTTCCAAATGTTCCTGTCGATAAAACTCTTAATCTTGTGAGAAAAAAGTTGACAAGTGATAATACATTAATAAATAGAACTAAATTAAGCGTCTCAGCAATTCTAGAATTATTGGAACTATGTATTAAAACTACATATTTTCAATTAAATAGTGATTTTTATCAGCAAAATTTTGGCATGGCAATGGGTTCTCCTTTATCACCAAAATTGTGTGATATTTTCATGGAGAATTTTGAAATGGAAATTGTAAACAAACAAAATTTAAGACCTTCTGTCTGGTTTAGATATGTAGATGATATCTTTGCAATTTGGCAACACGATAGGGAAAATATTGATACATTTTTATATACTATTAATAATTCGGAACCTACTATTAAATTTACAATTGAAATTGAAAATAATAAAAAATTACCGTTTCTTGATGTACTAATACACAATAACAACAATTGTTTTGATACATCAGTTTTTAGAAAAGAAACACATACAAATAGATATCTAAATTTTAATTCAAACCACTCAATTTGTGTTAAACGAGGTATTGTCAAATCTCTTTCCGATAGAGTAAAAACAATTTGTTCAAATGACAATATCTTAAATAATGAATTATCACTTGTTAAATCTGTCTTGATTAAGAACAACTACCCAAGTAAATTTATAAATCGTGAACTTTACCGAGACATCAAAACTAAAGATCAAAATTTAAACCCCCCAATAATTCTTTCAAATATAGTAAAAATCCCTTATATTCCAAAATTATCCGAAAAAATTAGAAGGATTGGCAATAAATTTAATTTAAAAACAGTTTTTCAAACTAATAATACATTAAAATCTTTAATAGTAAATACAAAACCTTTTAATGAAATTCAAAACACAAAAAATTGTATTTACAAAATTCCATGCGAATGTAATAAATTTTATATAGGAGAAACATCTAGACCTTTTCATATTAGACTTAATGAACACCAATCGTACATTAAAAATAAACAATTCGAAAAATCCAAAATATGTGAACACGCATGGGATTCTGGTCATAAAATACAATGGAATTCTTCAACTAGATTATTAAAAGAACCGAATAATTATAACCGCAAAGTTAAAGAAGCAGCATTGATATGCTTAAATAATAACGAATGTGTTTCTAATTGTTCGGTTGATATTTCAAAAATTTGGATACCTATTTTACAAAAAGAGTTAATTGCAAAAAGGATACCCTCTATATCGGGATAGTATCATAAGTTTTTATCTGGTTTTTTCTTATGATAATATTAATAAGAAAACTTCATTTATGACGAAGTATAAATTCTCTTATAATATGCAAATGCGCTATCCTTTCAAAAATTCGTTCCCAGAAACGTCACAAAAATATGATTGAAACAGATTTTGACATCTTCAATCTCAAAATCTTATTCTATGTATACTATGTTGATGTCATATTTTTGCAAGATTATCAAGTGTTCTGTTTCTAGTAAATTTATTTATTTTATGTCATTTTGATAACGGCTTTCGATCTGGAAAGCCGAAACGTCAATAAAAAAACTTTTTTAACAACTAAGTGGTTTTAATCCAGTAGAAAGAGAGAGAAATTAAAATACAAACCACAATGAGCTTCCGAAATGAATTAAAGAAGATATATTGCAATAAGTATTTATCATAACATTTTTTACTTCCGCACATTTAAATATAGGTTTCTGTGTGAGTAAAATATTTTTTATTATTATGTAAATAACTCATTACTAAACCGCCATTGACCTGGATTTGCTTTCCTCAAACATATTTTTTTACGATTTTTTTTAACTACCGCAAATCTTCTGTACATATTGCGACATTTTCGACATTATGTTAATATTGATCCATTCGTTTTTTTCATGATTTGGTAAATGGGTTAAAAAAATATAATTTCATTGCTACGAGATAACACTAATTTGATATGTTTACAGCTAGCTTAGGAAAATTTTGATATTTTTAATGTAATTTATGTAAACATAATTAATTAGAACGAAAATGTGTTTTTTTTTACGGAGTTATGTATACCTTCCTATATAAATGACAATTTAATTCATGTATAAAAAATCCCATAAGCCACGTTGCAAAGTGTGCAAAGTAAAATGACAACACAACTCATATTAACAATACATATCAATGAATCGAGATGAAATCTAGCATGCGGACACTGTCACTACTGACAGTTCTCATTTCTCATTAAAATAAAGTCAAATTTATTGCAAAATTTTAAAAAAGCATTGTTACACGATGATAGAAGATGAATTTAACTGTACTCCTCCAGAAATACTTGAAAGGGCCTCCCAAATCACGCAAAATCTTGTGTACCATTAATTTCCAAAGTTCTTATGAAACATTCATAAAATAGAAAAATGAACGAAACCTAAACTCGCTATCAGAGAATGTTCTGCTTGTTTATTTTGAAGAATTAGCGCAAAAATATAAATCTTCAACATTGTGGTCGCACTATTCTATGTTGAAAAGCACTATAAACATCTGGTCGTTTTAAATAAGATTTGCTTTACCTAACAATAAATAGGTACCAATAAAAATATGTATATGATAATAAAGTCGTAGGAAAAGTATAGTGTGTAACTCGAGTGAAAAGTGCTATTTTCAAAACTTGTTGCACAATATACTATTTTGATGACGTTATGTCAATTTTTCTCAAACTTGCGTTGTCAGAAAAGTTTTCATTTGTGGAAATGTCGCGATTTGGAGAGTCTTCGAGTGGAGAAATTGAAAAAGCCCATCAATGATATTGTGCCTCGCAATTCTGTGAATTCAACTACATCAATTTGGCGACAATTTGCGATGTTTTGTTTGGAAAAAAAATATAAACTCATTGCAGAAACTTCCACTGAAGAGTTAGCTTCTATTTTATGTGACTGGGCATTCAACATGAAGAAGAACAATGGAGAAGATTATAAAGAGAGTGCAGTCAAGATGATTTGGAATAATTCAGCAAAAATGTTACAAGAGAAGTACTTTAAAGATTATAAAAGAATTTTTAATCCGTTCACGGACATACAGTTTAAGAAAGCGAAAAATGCACGCGACACAAAACGTAAAATTTTACAAGCAATCCCAGCAAAAAGGAAGGTGAGTTCTAATGCTCTCACAAAACGAGAAATTTTTGAAATGGCACTGTCCTGGAGTGAAGAAGAACCTGTAGGCCTCCAAAGAAAATTTTATCACATTGCTGCGTATGAATTGGCTTGGAGAGGTGGAGAAGCAGCAAATTGTAAGGTATTCTATTTTAAAATCGAGACAGACAACCGTGGAAGAGAGACCGGAAGAGTTGAATGTAACCCAGTGTTTTCGAAGACAGCACAAGGGGGAAATCAGAAGTGAATGGTTGGTAGCAAATACTGCAGAAGATTGTGTTTGTCCAGTAAGATTGTTTGAACAAATTGTGGAAAGACGGGGAAACCATATCACATGTGAAAAGTTTTTTTAACTCCAAATCCTTTCTGGCAAAAAACAAATTCGAAACGATGGTATAAGAATTCTCCTATTGGGATAAACAAAACATCTAAATGGACCAAATCTTCGGCGATATCAAGCTGGTGAAAATTACGAACCATTCTAATTAGTCCAATCTAATTACACATTTAACGATGCATTAAATCAGGTATTTTTGCTTTTTTGATATGTTGTTTATGACGGAAAGACAATGTTAAATCCAAGTTGTCGACCTCAGCAGACGATCGGAACATTGTCAAGAATCAAGAAAACCTGGAACTTTTGACCTTTTTCCAGTTTTTGTCGATTTTGACCCAGAAGGACTGGTTTTTTGTCAAAGACTGTTATATTTATTTTTTAAGTAGATTAAATTTTCAACAATTTGAGGCAAAAACGGTCTTTATAGGACCAATAGTTTCGGAGATACAGCTTTTCAAAGTTTGACATATTTTTTAGGTTACACGATTTTTACCAAAATGTTATTGTTTTTAGTTTTTCAGTGTCATTCAAGCTTCTTAAGGCCTATTATATTGTTTGAAAACCCTCTCCCACCCTCCCAGTGGAATCTCCTGGGAGCTCAGGGGACCCCAAAGTAACCCTTCCCCCTCACCCGCTTGAGCAAAAAATGAGATATTTGTATTTTTATTTACAGGCGTGGGTAGGTATGTAAAAATCAAAGTACTGACAATTTATTATTTATTAAAAAAGAAATACATTATTACATTACATTATTATTTTAACAAAATTTTCCCCTCTCTGATGAACCTGTCTTCTGCAATATCAGGAATCCACAACTCTTCGTTTTGTTCATCTTCGTCTGGCACGTCATCTGTGGGTGAGTAATCCAGGCTTGATGCGAGCTCAGGGACGTTGTCACATGACACTCCCTCGCAGTGGATGCAAACTACGGAGCACTTCAGTCCAGCCTTCCGGCAGCTGCAGGCAATGCCGCAGCCTTTTTTGCAGCCGCATGAGATGAGCTCCAGGAAATGTTTTTCCCCTTCTATCTGGCTAACCAGTTCATCCAGAGAAAACTGACATTCTTCCGAGTTATCCTGGAGATGTGCAAAAATTTGTTCCATGGCATCGTCAATCGTGGTGTGCTTGCGACCTCCCCTCTTCACACCTTCTTGTGTTGGGGGCAAGGAGAGTTTCTTTTGACAAAATTGGTGATATCTCGCGTCTACTGCTACTAAGTCAGTGTCATCAGAAATTCGATTTGTAATTTTTAAGGCCCACTCATCACCTCGTTTTTCGGCTGCTCTCAAAATTTTTACACCAAGATCAACTTTTTCCACAATAATGATGTTATTTCTTTTTGCTGGGTTTTTTCTCTTCTCGGCCTCGATGAACTGTTTTGTAATTCCATCTCCACATATGAAACAGTGTTCTCTGAAATTAAACTTTTCAACCACCGATCTTGTAGGTCTTGCATCTTTTGCTTTCACATATGTTTCTCCACGGAGAACTGCTGCTGCTATCAACTTGGGGTTGATGTACCTTTTTCGGCAAGCAGTAAGCACAGAAATCTCATTTACATGTTTACAAATGATCGTCTTCTCTATTTTGCAATGAAATACTTGACGCCAGAAGGGTTTGTATCCCTCTCGCCTTTACTGTCACCACTTCACCCTCATTCAATCTACCGCCACAAATAAAACACAAACTTGTAGAAGTCCTGGGCTCATACATTACAAATAAAGGAGTATAGCCACAATTGGCGTCCTTACAAACACTTCCAAACTGAATCTGAAAAGGTTTCGGGTGTATGGCTTTCAGAGAGTATAGAGGAAGGTTGGTATGCACATTGAACCTCGGAGTAATATCTCAAAAAGAAAAATTTATTTACATTTCTAAATCACGACGTGGGCTACGGTCTATGGAGAAGCTTCCTCGGAGGTTTACTGAAGTCCGTAGCCCACTTCGTGTACGAGCTGTTCCTTGGTTGGCCCTCGGTACTCCACAAGATAACCGTGTACGGCACCAAAGACCAAGGCCCTTCCGCCAACGTCAAGGTCTCACAGCTCCGAGGAGGGGAAAAATCTAGGCTTAGTTTACGTAATACCTGGTTTGGGTTCCAATAGAACCATTATACAAAAAATACTTCTCAAAATTATGAAATTTTGCTGAAATTTATGTAAATTGAAACATTTGACAAATTTTGATAAGCTGAATGAATGTTAGTCCTAAGAAAACTGTTCTGGTCTCAAATTGTTTAAAATTTAATATATTTAAAAAATAAATATAAGGGTCTTTGACAAAAAACCAGTCCTTCCGGATCAAAATCGAGAAAAACTGAAAAGAGGTCAAAAAATTTCAGGTATTCTTGATTTTTCACAATGATCCGGTCGTCTGCCGAGGTCGAAAACTTGGAAAACTGGAAAAAATGTTGAATCAGCATTTATAATTCGTTCTGTCTCTAAAAATGATTTAACACCAAGCAAAAAAAATTTTTAAAGCAAAAATTAAATATGTTCGCCAGGTCGTCTTCATTTGGGATTAAAATTTTGTACATAAAGACAAAATTTAACTGTCATTTCTATTATAACAATTAAAATGTCATTCATAATTTTTAATATAGCTCTAAAAACTGTTGATGATTTTGTAATGTTAAAATAGCGTAAAATACATAGCCATAATTAAGGGCTGGCTTGATTTTTAAAGGGTAATTAACGAGAATTTACCTGACATTTCTCTAATAGTTTAAAAATATGCCATTAAGAATCTTTTAATTTTAAATAAAAAGTTTGCGGACTTGCAATTTGGTGGATTTAAAAATGTTTTGTTTGTTTTGTTGATAAAAATACTTTTACATAATTTACACTATTTTTAAACTTAAGTTAGAAGGTTTTGTAAAAATTTAAGTCGGTTTGTATTATAGACGGATCCAGGGGGGGCTGTAGGGGCTGCAGCCCGACCCTCAACCTCACCTGATGGGTGAAAATCGGCTGGATCCGGATGGTTTGTATGGTAGCTACGTTTAAGGGAAGCTTAAAAAAACCAAGTTGATTTTTAAACTTGCCGCCAAGACAATTTTAAAATTAGTCTACATATAAGCACATTTTTCCACCATTTCCTCATTGACTGGTAGTGTTTTCTGATATCTCGTCAAAAAATTATAACCATTGTAATTTTGCTTTCAAAGTCTTAGAGATTTTTCCTGAATAATTTTAAATGAATTATTTATGCTTATAAAATTCTTTATTATTTTTGTACGTCTATTTATATCTTTCTATCTATTTTTTTAACCTATGACTTTCAAATTGTTTTAATTTTTCTTTAATTCTGTGACCTATTGACTTTTGAACAAAAAAATAATATTTTTGAAACAATAAAATGTATTGATTTAGATTAACCGATTTTGAAATATTGTATGTATATTAAAAAAAATAATTACTCAAAGATTTAAGGTCTTGAGAAGCCCACATTTAGCTGAGAAAACGATTCATAAGTGGTGTAGTAACAATTTCCATCTATGTATCTTCGTACAAAAATTCAACTAAATATTCCAACTAACTTCTGGTTTAAATATCATATTTTTCCAAGACATTATGGACATTTGGATATTTGCTATCGTAAGTATCCAAGCAAAATTAATGTATAATTAAATGAAAACTGTGAATTTTGCAGATCACTGGGAGATCTTGACCATATCTTGTATCTACAGAACGTTGTTATATTTTTACCATAATTTTCGATTTCATTGTATTTTATTCACTTCTTCTGTCGTACTCCTATTGTAAATTGATCTATAATAAGTTTGTAGTATTTGTAATGAATTATATATTTTCTTATTACAATTTTACTGTATTTTTTAAATTAATTCTATTGTACAGGGTGGCCAAATAAGAGAAAAATCTGGAAATATTTTAAAGTTTCTAAAATGGCCGCTAGGGGGGCGTAACTGCAATATTGAATCTAAGAAAGTGATGTTTCTGTGAATTCCGCTATATTAACCTACCAAAAAAATACCTGATCTTTAAAGTAGAGGATAATCTCAACCTTGTTTGTTTAACAATTTTTGCTGCATCTCTAAAAATAAAGTGGTGGGGGGTATTCAAAGGTTTCAATAATAAACACCCTGTATATTCGAAACGGCTGAGCCGATTTTAACAAACTTGGGCTAGTTGAAAAGAGCTATTCTTGGGCTACAAATGTTATAATATTTGAAGTTTTGTTAGTTTCAGATGTCGCCGCCAGAGGGCGTTTTTAGACATTTCGACAGAAATGGTTAATTTTCTCAAAAAAATTGAATGCATTGGTATGATTTCTTCTTCATGAAAAAGTAGTTAAATGATGTCTAAACAAGCTCCCGAAAACCGCATCTCGATATCTTGTTCCTAACCTAAAATTTAGTCTAAAGAAAATTTTATACGGAAATCCCTTAAATTTTTATTTTTTAAACTAATTAATTCCTTTTATTATGTAAGTTGTGGCCCTAAAAAGGACCAATTTAAAAAAGAAAGGTTTTTAGTGCCCCCGTAAATGCTATAAATGCTGATCATCACGCTCTATGCATTGCTGAAGCCTCTCATGGGTAGACAAACATGCAGCTTTAATTCCGGCTCTCGGTATAAATTTTTATTTTTTAAACTAATTAATTCCTTTTATTATGTAAGTTGTGGCCTTAAAAAGGACCGATTTAAAAAAGGGAGGTTTTTTGTGCCCCCGTAAATGCTCTAAATGCTGATCATCACGCTCTATGCATTGCTGAAGCCTCTCATGGGTAGACAAAACTGCAGCTTCAATTTCGGCTCTCTGTATGTTACGTAATGCATTACGAATCCGGTTTTTCATATCTCTCTGGTCGTAGGTTGAGTCTGAAAATTCAAGACAAGTTAAGTCTGGTGATCGCGCAGGCCATGGAAACAGACTTCCTCTTCCAATCCAACGCTGTTGTAATACTGCATTAATATGCTCTCACACAATAATGTAGAATTTTTATTTCAAATTCTTTGGACCGATGAAGCCACCTTTAAAATCTGCACAATATGCATTATGGACGTTGGAGTTTGAATGTGTGGTGTGGCATACTGGGAGGCAGAATTATTTTTTTTAGCAATCCCTATCTTTCTTGACTTTTTGGCCAATAAATTACCTTTGTTGTTAGAAGATGTTCCACTGGAAACACGTCAAAACTTGTTTTTGCTGTTGAACGGTTGCCCAGAACATTAAGTTATTATTGTGCGAGAGCATATTAATAACAGTGGTGGATTTGAAGAGGAAGTTTGTTTCCATGGCCTGCGCGATCACCAGACTTAACTTGTTTTGATTTTCAGATTCAACCTACGACCAGAGAGATATGAAAAACCGGATTCGTAATGCATTACGTAACATACCGAGAGCCGAAATTAAAGCTGCATGTTTGTCTACCCATGAGAGGCTTCAGCAATGCATATACTGTATTTGAAAATCAAGAGAGAGTAAATTCCCAGAATAAAAAGTAATTCGGTATGCAAAACTATAGTACAGTACGTGCGGTAAAACTTCAATATTTGTAATGCATTCTAAATTGTTTTTGCTAATTTCAATACAAAATTTATTAAATTTCTTGGACTATCACATTATTTTATGATCTTTCATTGTTACTACAGTAGGCTTAAGAGGATTAACGTGCGTCATAGGCGTAACCAGAATAGAAAGGGATAATTGTTATTTAACCACCTCCGAATGGCAACAGCTTCTAATGACAGATATTTTGACTTAAATAGTTTCTAGAAATGCAGTTATTTGATTTTCGATAAACGTGACAAATAGTAGTGACTAAAAATGGAAGCAGTTTGTGAGTATACGCCAGTGAAAAAATTAAAACTAGACCATTTATCGCTCAATGAAAAGAGTGATGTAGTGAATGTGTACCACTATTTTAAACATCAAAATCCCTCAAACACTATTGACAGTGTAGTTGAAACAACATCTAAGGCAATGGGATATGGAAAATCTACAATATATAGAGTTCTAAAGGAGGAAAAATCAGGTGGAGTAACCTCACCAAAGTCGAAACCAGGTAGACCAAAACTATTAAAAGTCAACGTGGACGAGTTTTTTAAAAATGCTATTCGTAAGCTTGTTCACTCATTTTTTATAAACAAGCAAATACCAACTTTAGATAAAGTTTTGCAAGCCATTACGAATGATGTTGATTTACCCACAATAAGCCGGGATAAACTATGGAAAGTGTTACATGAGTTAAACTTTAAATTTGAAAAAATGGGCAGACACTCAATGCTAATTGATTCTGAAGAAATTGTATGTTGGAGAAGACAGTACCTCAGAAGAATACAACAAGTTAAAGCTCAAAATAAAAACATTTATTATTTAGATGAAACATGGGTTAATGAAGGACATTGTGTAGGAAGAGTTTGGAAAGACAAAAATATAAAATCATCCCATCAAGCTTTTCTAGAAGGATATACTACTGGTTTTAAGGAACCTATAGGAAAAGGTAAAAGATTAATTATTTGTCATATAGGCAGTACAAACGGTTTTTTTGAGAATGGTTTACTCTTATTTGAATCAAAAAAAACCGTTGATTATCACGAAGAAATGAATGGAGACGTGTTTGAGGAATATTTTGAACAGATGATTCAATTCATACCAAAAGGATCGGTTATTGTAATGGACAATGCAAGTTACCACTCCAGATTACTTGAACCTTTACCAACCACTAAATGGAAAAAGGGTGAAATTGCAAAATGGTTATCTTCTAAAAATTTAGCCTTTGACAATACAATGCTGAGGGCAGAATTGTTAACTATTGCTAAAAAACATAAGCAAAATTATAAAAAATATAATATTGAGGAGATAGCCAAAAAACGAGAAATTGAAATCCTTCGTTTACCACCCTACCATTGTGAGCTGAATCCGATAGAATTAATATGGGCTCAAGTTAAAGGTTATGTTGCCAGAAATAACACTACTTTTAAATTATCAGATGTTAAAAATCTCTTCAATAAGGCAATATCTGAAGTAACAAGTGAAAATTGGCAAAAATGTATTAGACACGTTACAGAAATAGAAAAAAAAATGTGGGAGCTAGATAACATAATTGATATTACTATAGAGCCCATTGTAATTTCTCTAGAATCAGATGGTGAATCTTCTGACACAGAGTGCGAGGAACCATAACTTTAAAATTATTAATTTATGTACTTTAATTTTATTTTTTAAGATTTAATATTGTCGTATTTTTTGCATGTTGCTCGTCAAATTTTATCCTTGCGGTTGGTTTTTTTTTTTCTCATATACCTACTTAATTTATAAATAATTGTAATTATCTGTACATATTATATACATATTTTGTAAATAAACATATGCCTAAAACAAAATGCCTAAAATAATATTGACTTTTTCTTCATTTTACCCAAATTAAATTACTACTTACGAATTATGTTTATCTATCTAAAATTGGTAATCTAGGTATAAATAACTAAAACAAATTAAATATTTCTATTTTCATATTAATTTAATTTTGAAAACGCACGTCTATGGTTTACTGCCTTTAACACTGATAACTGCAAAACATTTCTGGGAATTTACTCTCTCTTGATTTTCAAATACAGTATAGAGCGTGATGATCAGCATTTACGGGGGCACTAAAAACCTTTCTTTTTTAAATTGGTCCTTTTTAGGGCCACAACTTACAGAATAAAAGGAATTAATTAGTTTAAAAAATAAAAATTTAAGGGATTTCCGTATAAAATTTTCTTTAGACTAAATTTTAGGTTAGGAACAAGATATCGAGATGGGGTTTTCGGGAGCTAATTAAGGCATCATTTAGCTACTTTTTCATGAAAACGAAATCATACCAATGCATTTAATTTTTTTGAGAAAATTAACCATTTCTGACGCGATGTCGAAAAAAGCCCTCTAGCGGCGACATCTGAAACTCACAAAACTTCAAATATTATAGCATTTGTAGCCCACGAATAGCTCTTTCTAACTAGCCCAAGTTTGTTAAAATCGGCTCAGCCGTTTCGAATATACAGGGTGTTTTTTATTGAAACCTTTGAATTCCCCCCACCACCTTATTTTTAGAGATGCAGCAAAAATTGTTAAACAAAAAAGATTGAGATTATCCTCTACTTTAAAGATCAGGTATTTTTTTGGTAGGTTAATATAGCGGAATTCACAGAAACATCAATTTCTTTGATTCAAGATTGCAGTTACGCCCTCTAGCGGCCATTTTAGAAACTTGAAAATATTTTCCAGGTTTTTCTCTTGGCCATTTTAGTCATAACTTTTTTTTCCGCAAGCCTCTACGATGGATAGTTTCCCAGATACAGTACCTCGCATTCTTATTTGGCCAGCCTGTACTTAGTGCCTCAAATTGTCCATGCTAATCCATATTAATTTTAGAACCTACATTTTATTAGATAACTTTAAAATCTCGCCTATACCACGCAGAAGATGAAAATTTCAGTTCCTGATGTCCCTCCGTTTATTCACAAAATCCTTTCAAAAATATTTGTATCATTTATCATATTTCACAAACCTTTGATTTGCTTTATATAGATAAAATTCGGTCAATGGCTATATAATCCCCTTTACCATTTGGGAGACATGGTAAGATGCTTTAAACTTTTCTCAACTCTTCGTTAATAGGCTGGTGCCAAAGCGGTTTTTGAAGGAAAAAATTATCAGGAGGCAAAGACCAGTTGGAACATTTAGTTAAGGTTATAACAAAGAGAAAAAAAAATAATTAAACACGAGATTAAGCAAAATGGCGAAATGGGGTGGTTTTTAGGGGTTGAAAATGGTTTTTTGCAATTTTCGTGAAAACTTGACCTCCTAGCGAAAAATGTTGTACACAAAAGTTGTAGGGAATAAAAAAATGGAAAACTTTCACATAAGACATTTTTTAACATAACCTCAAATTGTCCGAGAAAATGGCGAGAAATCGATTTTTCACACTTTTATTTTTTACTTTCGTAAAAATAATTCAATTTACTTGAAATTTTGTGAAAGTATTCCTTTTTTTGCACTGAATAAGCATGATTTTTTTTGAATATGGAAAACAAGTAGTTTTCGTAATATTTACATTTTTCGAAAAAAAAAAAGAAAATCTTCCACGGAAAGCTTTCTGGAACTTTTTTTCGATTTCAATATCGTGTCAAAGCTCATTTTAACCGTTGAAATCTCTACTTTAAAATGATCTATACATGTCGATGGTTTATTTCTTATTGAACCGCTGAAATTGAAGAAAAACCAAAAAAATGACATTTCGCGTGACGACTTTTTCAATATCTTATATTATTTCAATTTTTTTTATTATTTATGTAAATAATGGATTAAATTTTATTGACAGAATTTATTTCAATGTCATATTACTAAAGTTGAATGAATTTAATTGAAGAAAATGTAGAAAATCATGTCAATTCACCTTACTGTACTGAAAGTCGGTAATTAGAGTTAAGACCCAGGAGTCCAGTATGCATTTTTATTAAGAAATATTTTTTCACTAAATAAGTAGTAGTAATTTATGTTAGGTACATTTTGATAAAATAATTTGAATACATAATTATGAAGTAGAACAATTGATTTATTATTTGGTATTTATATTTCAATTATATATTACAAAAGTTTGTATTCGCTTTGTTTTTATTTTATAAAAATAAAAAATATACAAAAAATGTTAATACACTAATATAATTTTAATTTTTTACGTTGTGGTTCTTGAGTAGAAGTTTGTACTTCTGAAGGATCTTCTAGATCGAGATCAATGTCTTCGAGATCTTCAATTTCAACCGGAAGATTCGTAGGCGGCTCTTCAATTTCTTCCGAATCGCCTAAATTCTCGAATATTTCTTGATCTCTATTACAGCAGTTTTCACGGCAATTAGTACATAAATTAGTACATTTTAAGCAGTGTTTTCGGCAGCCACATCTTATATTATTACAACCAGTTTCACAGCTGCAACAAATAGTTTTTAATAATTTTTCTGGAATTAACTCTGCATAACTTCAAACATTTTTTATTAATTTGTTATTTATTTGAAAGTTTCAGAATGATTTTCCCCACTTTCTTCAAATAAATTTATTCAACTTTAGTAATATGGCATTGAAATAAATTCTGTCAATAAAATTTAATCCATTATTTACATAAATAATAAAAAAAATTGAAATAATATAAGATATTAAAAAAGTCGTCACGCGAAATGTCATTTTTTTGGTTTTTCTTCAATTTCAGCGGTTCAATGAGGAATAAACCATCAACATGTATAGATCATTTTAAAGTAGAGATTTCAACGGTTAAAATGAGCTCTGACACGATATTGAAATCGAAAAAAAGTTCCAGTAAACTTTCCGTGGAAGATTTTCTTTTTTTTTTTTCGAAAAATGTAAATATTACGAAAACTACTTGTTTTCCATATTCAAAAAAAATCATGCTTATTCAGTGCAAAAAAAGGAATACTTTCACAAAATTTCAAGTAAATTGAATTATTTTTACGAAAGTAAAAAATAAAAGTGTGAAAAATCGATTTCTCGCCATTTTCTCGGACAATTTGAGGTTATGTTAAAAAATATCTTATGTGAGAGTTTTCCATTTTTTTATTCCCTACAACTTTTGTGTACAATATTTTTCGCTAAGAGGTCAAGTTTTCACGAAAATTGCAAAAAACCATTTTCAACCCCTAAAAACCACCCCATTTCGCCATTTTGCTTCATCTCGTATTTAATTATTTTTTTTTTCTCTTTATTATAACCTTAACTAAATGTTCCAACTGGTCTTTGCCTCCTGATAATATTCCGCATTTTAGGCTTTAAAATCCGCTTTGGCACTAGCCTATAATTAGTTTGCTGATAGATGGGAGTGCAGTCAATTTTATGGGAATCACCTTAATTTCTATCAAAATGCAAACAAACATCTAAAAACATGTGACCATTACCATTACCATTTCCATACCAATATTTCAATAAGAGATATTTCTATTTGACCTGTTAATCACCTTTTTTATATCATTCATTGCGAGGGGAGCTCGTTTTGGTGGGGATGGAACCCTTATGTCCAGAAATGTATAATATACAAGGGTGAGTGTGATTTTGTCATTAACCTCGATATTTTTAACAAATAAACATCGCATACATTTGTAGTGATCAGTGTGGTTTTTAATTTAAAAAATATTTTTCTTGAGGGTAAGTACTTATATTTAATACACTTAAATTTTACATTTCGGGTATTTAATATTAAAAAAAAACTATTTTTGTTCGTGGTGTTGAAAAATACAAAAATTTGCAATATACATTAAATACATTTAAGTAAAAATCATCATATAAATAAACTCAACGAACCCTACCTACTACTGTATCTTTTTTGTCGCCCTGTATAGAGCTTACAGAGGTTGTAAATTTGGTTTGACTTTTCGGTATTGCGTCTGGGTAGTAAAATTAGTATGCAAAATATTCAATACCGAGAAAGTTTTTCATAGTTAAATTTTGGGGTTGTACCAGTTCAATTCATCCTAAAAAGCAGGTAGTTGGATAAAAATACAACATGTTGCTGTTAGGAAGGGTTTTTACAGATTTATGGCAACCAATACCCCTAATTCGAAGTTTTAAAAACCCTTAAAATTTTGAGTACAATATACAATCCACTGTTTTCACATACAAATAATATTTTACTTGTCTTGAATACAACTATTTATATTTTTAATTTTAAGAGAAATTTTTACTGTCAATTTATTTATATATAATTCAAGAACAAAAAAATTTAAAAATATATACAGTACAGGCCAAGAGTAAGGAATACAGCAATAGTTTTACATTTGTGTTGTTAAATTACTAGAATAGTCTGTTTTAATAAATACATACAAAATGACCTTATTAATTGGCTGGAATAGCTGCAAAATTAAGGGTGGTATATCCAGTTTTTTTTTAAATTTCAATTTATAAAGAAAGAAAGAAAGGCAGAAACTATTTTTGTTGTTCTTTGTCGCTAATATAAAGTGAAATTAGTAACCTTGAAGCTTGAACAAATCTAAGTGTGTAGTAATCAATTTTTGCAAAAATATCTAAAGCTTTAAATCACATGTTCTTGATAGAAAATCTATTATTCCAAGAATTATTTGGGTTACACAGCTATATTAGTTAATCTATCTTGCTATTTACTTTTTTGATATTGTTCCTTGAAAATTATATATCTATTTTTAGTTTTTTCCGTCCAATTTGAGAAAACAACTCGAAGTATGTGAAATAGATTTATTACTTATAGCATTAAAAGCTTAATTCATTTTTTTTATGGAATAGACATTTGTTATGTTTTTTATAATTTTAAAATATTGCATTTTTATCTATTTATACAATTAAATCATATTTAATAACGTTTTGGTATCAACTAAAGTGCAATTAACTATTTTTCGTTAGGAGATAAACAAAATTCCACGAAGGAGATTATTTATTTGTTTATTAAGTACTTTCTAAGATTACAAATATTTTATTTAATTTTGAATTATATAAAGTACATCCTGCATCGTACAATTTTGTTTAAAAACTGGTATAAAAACATTAAAACAATGTAATTTTTTTAAATCTTTTATATTTATATTATCTTGGAGTAGCCAAGGGCGGATTTACGGGGGGTACAGGGGGTAATTGCCCCCCCCCCCCCATGATTGTAATTTATAAAAATATTTATAAAACATAATACACACAAAACTGTTTTACATCATAAAGAAAGTGGTGCTTCTTATAACGCGATAAAAAAATGTATGCAGCTTCCTTATTTTACTAGACTTTTAATAGTAGCAGTTTAAAAGTGTTTTTTTTTTGTTTTAACCATTTCTTTCCTAGTCTTCTTGTGATTATAATTTAGTATTAATAAAGTTTTTTAAACAGATCGACTTGAAATTTATTGCAAATTGTTAGGAAAGGTGTTTAGTTCAGAAGTAGAAAACTTTCGATAGTGGCGTTTTTTTCATCAATTTAACATTTAACATTTTGTTTTCAGAAACATATATTTTTAGCTAGCTTTAATATTGAAATGACGACTTTTCCAAAAACTTCGAACAATTTCGCGACACATTGATTTTTAACGGCGAAATGCTTTTATGGTGGTACATATATTTTTGTTTCATATTTATGTGGTACAAAATTTGAAAAGTTTGAGAAACGCTGTTCTAGCGTAAATATCTGAAAAAATATGACTTCCACAAAAAAATGTTTATAACGTCTTAATGAGAGAACAACATTGGGAACATTTTAAGACCATCCAGAACCGTTTAACATAAGCAGAAAAAAAGTTATGGACAAAATAATATTTTTTCAATATTTTTACGCTATTTTTTTATCGCCATCTAGACTGTGGTATTTAACAAAAAAATCCTTTTGCAGAAAGTCGTAACATAATTTTTACAATTAGTAATTTTTAGCCCTATGGATAATTATTTTTTTGTCTGTTAAAGTTGAGCTAAATTTTTGTTTTTTATGACATTTTCAATTTTTGGTCAATACCGTGAAAAGTATTGATTTTTGAAAAAAAAATTAAAGAGACAAGGCTTATTCCAATGAAAAAGTTTGTCATAACATGATATTTCGGCGATATCCTAAGCTTTAAAATGGATTATTCTACATTATTTAATATTATCAGCCAAAAAAAGTTACGAGCAAAAAATACATTTTTTTTTAGAAATGTACGAATATTGTGGTGAATATCGTATTTTTCTGCGCACTATAACTCGGGAGGGAACATTAATTCATTAAAAAAGGTAATTTATCAATTACGAATTTTTTTTTTCTTTTTTTTCACACCCCCCACCTGCCACCACTCAAAACGCAACTAACGAAAGTTTTCTACTTCTGGACACCTTTACTAGCAATTTGCAAAAAAATTTAAGTCGATCTGATCAGTTACTAGTTTCTGCTCGATATTACAAAAAAAATTACTAGCTTTCTTGGACTATTTGGTAAGTTTTACTCCCCCCCCTAAAAAAAAGCTAAATCCGCCCTTGGTCCATTTAATAAATGTTTGTTTCGAAATTGATCGAATATCTGAGGGACTTTTAAAATTATACGAAGGAACAGAGATTCAAGGGCTCTTGAATTCAGCCCTTGGGAGTAGCCAACGAAAATTTTTTTGATGTTTAAGTTGGTTAAAAATTATCATTTAAATAAATTAAAAGAATTAAAATATTATAAATTAACTAATTATAAAAGAAAATTAGTTTTAATATGTAGTTGTCATCGTTATATGAAATTATGAAAAAATCCAAACAATTTAGGAAATAATCGCGTTTTTTTTTTTAAATTTTGTAGTTATTTTGTTGGAAAATTGACTTTTTTCGACTTTTTTTGACTTTTTTCGACTTTTTTTCGACTTTGCCCGACTTTTTTCGACTTTTTGGAAAATGGAAAATATGAATTTAGCAAAATTTTAAGATTTGGATTTTTAAAAACCAGACATTTTGGCCCTACCAGATTAGTATTGAATATTTTCACTTGTAATCTCTATTATTAATTCAATCAATAAGAAAATTTCACACCTAAAACGTTAAAAAATAAAATTCAAAAAACAATAAAAGGCATCAAGTCTGTCTGGCAGATTTTTTTTTTAATTTGCAGGTATTCATAAGTACATTTAACTCCGAAAATCTCAGGTACGTGGAATTTGTGGAAGGATGGGAAAATGGCTCTAGAGTTCCCGAAAATCCGATTTTCAACAATATCTGCCGAAATATGACCGTTAAAGCATTTTTGTTTAGACAAAAAATGAAGAGCAATTCATTGCCTATAAAAGTCGTCCCTATGATTGTTTCGCAACACTAATATTTTTTGCAAAAATGGCGTTTCAAAAATTAGCCATTTTGAGAATCTGAAAATACGCAAAATTATTGTGGTGAAAACGGAAAATTTGAATATCCTCCCAAAACTTGAATATCCTCCCGTTTTTGTCTGAAGACAAAAGATAAGGCAATAATAACCAACTGTTTTTTCACTTTTTGATTAATAAATGTATTCCTAACCCCAAAAAATTTTAGCACGAAAAGAAAATAATCCTCAAAAAAATAATGTCGATTTTTCATAGGGGTGAGAATTTTCTCAATTTTCCGGAAAACCAAAAAAGTTGAAAAAAAAGAAAAATGCCATCGACAAGGGGACAAGCTAAGCTTTCTAATGATATTAATTCCCGATAGACCTGAGCATTTTCGAAATCCAAAAAAACGTCATAAAAAACGTGTTGTTTATGAAAACAAAAATAATTTATTGAATCTTTCTGAATATATTTAACACTCCATTATCGAATAGGATTACGTGAAATTAGTCTTGATAAAAAAAATATGAATACATTTATAGGAGGGTCAAAATATCGAGCAAAAACAAATTTTGGCCCGGTTTTTCACTAATCTAGAGAAATAGATAAAAGGAAAAAGTAACATGATAGAATAGCTACAGGTTCCTTCTTTCATCTGAACTTTGAATCATGAAAAAATATTAATTTTTACGTGATTTATTGAAAAATTTGTAATTCGCTTGGGAGTGTCATTCCTTTAGAGTGTGCTCTCTAAATGCAGGACAGGAGCTAAAAATGGGGGTGCGTTTTGGAGCCGGCTATGTCGAAAAGTATCAAATTTTTGACAAAAATGATAACGATCATTTTTGAAGCTAATGAACTGATCTTCATTTTCGTCCAAACAAAAATTCTCTAAGTGTCATATTTTTGGAAATATCGGCGAAAATATTCGAAAAAAAAAACACACATTTTTGAGACCAATGAGCCATTTTCCCGCCCTTCCACAAATTTCAGACACCTGAGATTTTCGGGGGTGAATATATCCATGAATACCTACAAATTAAAAAAAAATGATACCGGACAGACCTGATGCCTGGGTTGGCACCTTCGTTTATTGGACTATGTAGTAATTGTTTAATTTTGATACGCACAAAAAGTAAACAAAAAAATCTTATTTTCATTTAACAAAAATGTCAAGTCCATTACACTTGTCATTATTTTGGGTTTCCATGGGAACCAAACAAGAAAATAGACTCTGATTGGCTTAAAAATAGCTGTTTGAAATTTTCTAATAAATTAGTGTATTTTTTTTTTTCGAATCTTTGACGATTTTGGGAGGTTGCTTACTTTGGATGAACTGTCACCAATCGTTATTTCTAAAATATTTATGCCAGTCCTGATTTTTTAATATTTTTGGTGATACCAGTTGATCCTTAGACTATTATAGTCTATTTTTATGTATGAGAGAGTAATAAAACAGCATTTCTAATGCAAAACTTAGTACGGTCATTTTAAATATTTTTACGGAATAATCTAAATATTTCCTAAAATTGTCATAAATGTACCTGAGCTAATACAAGTTTTGGGTCTTTTATTGGTCTTTTATAACCATAAGCTGTACAGAACAATAGAAAAAGGTTTGGACAGGCCAAAAGCCCTGTGTATTAAAGATAACATAGCCGTATCTTAAGATTATTTTCAATAAGTACCTATTTGCCAATTTTGTTTTATTTTAATTCCAAGAATTTCTTACAGTAATCGAATTATAAGTAGATAAATCCCTTACCAACAAATTTCACCGAAAATGCGATTGTAGGTTTTCCATTTAGTAAGGAGGTCCAGTTGTGTATTCTTGACAGCTTACTAAATGTCGTTTAGTTGCAACATGCAAGGTGCAGTGTGCAGTGTGCAGTCTATTGTGAATTCTAGTGTGATCATGGAAAATTTGGAAGTACCGCGTAAACGACAAAAAATCGGTCCTTTAACAGTTAATGAAAAAACATTAATATTTAATTGTTTTAAATCATTTACAGACAAACATTTATGTAAAAGTGTTGATGACACAGTGGAATTAGTTAGTAGTACGCTTGGTGTTGGGAAATCTACGATTTACAGAGTTGTTAAAGAAGAGAAATGTGGCCAGTTTTAAACAGCACGTAAAGCTCCAGGAAAACCAAAATTTCAAATAGAAAATCATTTGAAAGAAATACTTCGAAGGAAAGTGCATGCGTTCTTCTTTAGAAAAGAATTTCCGACAGTAGACAAAGTTCTTGCCACAGTTCGAGATGAGTCGAAGCACACTATGGAAACTTTTAAAAGAAATAGGTTTTCTATGGAAAAAGCATTCCAGAAAGTCTATTTTAATAGAAAGAAGCGATATTGTAGTATGGAGAAGAAATTACCTAAGGATTATAAAAGAAATGAGAAACCAAAGAAGAAATATATTTTATTTAGATGAAACATGGATCAACGAGGGACATACACCAAATAAATTTTGGCAAGATGAAACTGCTACAAGTCGAAGACAGGCTTTTTTAAATAATTTATCTACTGGTTTAAATCCACCATCAGGAAAGGGGCGCAGACTGATAATAGTACACATCGGTAGTTCAAACGGTTTTGTTAAAGGTGGTTTATTGACTTTTGAATCTACTCGTACCGGTGACGGTTATTTCATACGAAAATACTCGAGGTATAACTTCACAAAATATTTTAACTGTCTACTAAAAGAAGTGGTACGCCTATGGATTACGAACGCTTTATTATTTTAATACTCTCTCATACATAAAAATAGTGAAAAGTAAGATAACTTTAATAAACTCAGTATCTCTCTCTTTCCACTGGATTAAAACCACTTAGTTGTTAAAAAAGTTTTTTTATTGACGTTTCGGCTTTCCAGATCGAAAGCCGTTATCAAAATGACATAAAATAAATAAATTTACTAGAAACAGAACACTTGATAATCTTGCAAAAATATGACATCAACATAGTATACATAGAATAAGATTTTGAGATTGAAGATGTCAAAATCTGTTTCAATCATATTTTTGTGACGTTTCTGGGAACGAATTTTGAAAGGATAGCGCATTTGCATATTATAAGAGAATTTATACTTCGTCATAAATGAAGTTTTCTTATTAATATTATCATAAGAAAAAACCAGATAAAAACTTATGATACTATCCCGATATAGAGGGTATCCTTTTTGCAATTAACTCTTTTTGTAAAATAGGTATCCAAATTTTTGAAATATCAACCGAACAATTAGAAACACATTCGTTATTATTTAAGCATATCAATGCTGCTTCTTTAACTTTGCGGTTATAATTATTCGGTTCTTTTAATAATCTAGTTGAAAAATTCCATTGTATTTTATGACCAGAATCCCATGCGTGTTCACATATTTTGGATTTTTCGAATTGTTTATTTTTAATGTACGATTGGTGTTCATTAAGTCTAATATGAAAAGGTCTAGATGTTTCTCCTATATAAAATTTATTACATTCGCATGGAATTTTGTAAATACAATTTTTTGTGTTTTGAATTTCATTAAAAGGTTTTGTATTTACTATTAAAGATTTTAATGTATTATTAGTTTGAAAAACTGTTTTTAAATTAAATTTATTGCCAATCCTTCTAATTTTTTCGGATAATTTTGGAATATAAGGGATTTTTACTATGTACTCGGTAAAGTTCACGATTTATAAATTTACTTGGGTAGTTGTTCTTAATCAAGACAGATTTAACAAGTGATAATTCATTATTTAAGATATTGTCATTTGAACAAATTGTTTTTGCTCTATCGGAAAGAGATTTGACAATACCTCGTTTAACACAAATTGAGTGGTTTGAATTAAAATTTAGATTTCTATTTGTATGTGTTTCTTTTCTAAAATTATCACTTGTTAAATCTGTCTTGATTAAGAACAACTACCCAAGTAAATTTATAAATCGTGAACTTTACCGAGACATCAAAACTAAAGATCAAAATTTAAACCCCCCAATAATTCTTTCAAATATAGTAAAAATCCCTTATATTCCAAAATTATCCGAAAAAATTAGAAGGATTGGCAATAAATTTAATTTAAAAACAGTTTTTCAAACTAATAATACATTAAAATCTTTAATAGTAAATACAAAACCTTTTAATGAAATTCAAAACACAAAAAATTGTATTTACAAAATTCCATGCGAATGTAATAAATTTTATATAGGAGAAACATCTAGACCTTTTCATATTAGACTTAATGAACACCAATCGTACATTAAAAATAAACAATTCGAAAAATCCAAAATATGTGAACACGCATGGGATTCTGGTCATAAAATACAATGGAATTTTTCAACTAGATTATTAAAAGAACCGAATAATTATAACCGCAAAGTTAAAGAAGCAGCATTGATATGCTTAAATAATAACGAATGTGTTTCTAATTGTTCGGTTGATATTTCAAAAATTTGGATACCTATTTTACAAAAAGAGTTAATTGCAAAAAGGATACCCTCTATATCGGGATAGTATCATAAGTTTTTATCTGGTTTTTTCTTATGATAATATTAATAAGAAAACTTCATTTATGACGAAGTATAAATTCTCTTATAATATGCAAACGCGCTATCCTTCTTTCAAAAAATTCGTTCCCAGAAACGTCACAAAAATATGATTGAAACAGATTTTGACATCTTCAATCTCAAAATCTTATTCTATGTATACTATGTTGATGTCATATTTTTGCAAGATTATCAAGTGTTCTGTTTCTAGTAAATTTATTTATTTTATGTCATTTTGATAACGGCTTTCGATCTGGAAAGCCGAAACGTCAATAAAAAAACTTTTTTAACAACTAAGTGGTTTTAATCCAGTGGAAAGAGAGAGAAATTAAAATACAAACCACAATGAGCTTCCGAAATGAATAAACTCAGTATGTCAATAAAAAAGAGTTTTTTAATATCAATTTTATATTTCCTTTATTACCTCCTACACTAATCCTACTTTTATTGAGATGCGATGTCTACTCAGTGAGAAAAAGTCGCGTGCAAATTGGTTAAGAGCCTCAGACATAATGTTTTCAAATTTCATAAGCGTTGTTTTCAATCGCAGATACAAACACATAAATTTTCCGTTTGCGCTGCTGCGCAATATGCGTTTTTTATCAAAAGAATTAGTTTCATTCATTTTCATAGTGACTGATAAAGTTTGCAAAAACTACAGATAAATTGTATGTCTGGTGTAATTTATAATTTAGTCCTTTACCTACTTCAAGCCAACCATAGTTGATGATTTGGCTAGACGCGTGTTTTCGACTTTTTTTTTTCTAAAAATTTGAGTGTTTTGTTTATGCATTGGGAAGCAACGCAATTATTTGTAAGTATCAATAAACAAAAATGTTAATGTTTTATAACTCGAAATTCGTTGCCCGATTTTGGTAAAAATAAAATTTAAATTTATTAATTGTGTGTATATTAATTAATTTGTTTGAAAGTTTTGTCTCAAACAATCAAAATATAGTTTTTATTTTACAGTTTATAGTCAAAATCAAGGGCGGATTTACGGGGGGGGGGGGGGGTACAGGGGGTAATTACCCCCCCATGATTGTAATTTATAAAACATAATACACACAAAACTGTTTTACATCATAAAGAAAGTGGTGCTTCTTATAACACGATAAAAAAAATGTATGCAGCTTCCTTATTTTACTAGACTTTTAATAGTAACAGTTTAAAAGTGTTTTTTTTGTTTTAACCATTTCTAAGTACTTTACTAGTCTCCTTGTGATTATAATTTAGTATTAATAAAGTTTTTTTTTAAACAGATCGACTTTATTGCAAATTGTTAGGAAAGGTGTTTAGTTCAGAAGTAGAAAACTTTCGATAGTGGCGTTTTTTCATCAAAAAGTGAGGGAAAAAAGAAAATAAACTTGCGCAATCGATAAATTATTATTTGTTAATGAATTAATGTTAAATACAATTTTTCATGAGAATAAACCCATCCCGAGTTATAGGGCGTAAAAATTACGATTTTCACCATAAAAATCGTACATTTCTAGTTTTTTAAATATAACCGAAAATCTGATATTATTAGTAAAAATTTATATGAACTAATTTTATGGCCTTGAGCTAACAATTAAAATAATTTTTTTTATTTTTCTACGATTATAGTCTATTTTTATGTATGAGAGAGTAATAAAACCGCATTTCTAATGCAAAACTTAGTACGGTCATTTTAAATATTTTTACGGAATAATCTAAATATTTCCTAAAATTGTCATAAATGTACCTGAGCTAATACAAGTTTTGGGTCTTTTATTGGTCTTTTATAACCATAAGCTGTACAGAACAATAGAAAAAGGTTTGGACAGGCCAAAAGCCCTGTGTATTAAAGATAACATAGCCGTATCTTAAGATTATTTTCAATAAGTACCTATTTGCCAATTTTGTTTTATTTTAATTCCAACAAATTTCACCGAAAATGCGATTGTAGGTTTTCCATTTAGTAAGGAGGTCCAGTTGTGTATTCTTGACAGCTTATGTCGTTTAGGTGCAACATGCAAGGTGCAGTGTGCAGTCTATTGTGAATTCTAGTGTAATCATGGAAAATTTGGAAGTACTGCGTAAACGACAAAAAATCGGTCCTTAGTTAGTAGTACGCTTGGTGTTGGGAAATCTACGATTTACAGAGTTGTTAAAGAAGAGAAATGTGGCGAGTTTCAAACAGCACGTAAAGCTCCAGGAAAACCAAAATTTCAAATAGAAAACCATTTGAAAGAAAGACTTCGAAGGAAAGTGCATGCGTTCTTCTTTAGAAAAGAATTTCCGACAGTAGACAAAGTTCTTGCCACGGTTCGAGATGATAAGGATTACCCTGAAATGAGTCGAAGCACACTATGGAAACTTTTAAAAGAAATAGGTTTTCTATGGAAAAAGCATTCCAGAAAGTCTATTTTAATAGAAAGAAGCGATATTGTAGTATGGAGAAGAAATTACCTAAGGACTATAAAAGAAATGAGAAACCAAAGAAGAAATTTATTTTATTTAGATGAAACATGGATCAACGAGGGACATACACCAAATAAATTTTGGCAAGATGAAACTGTTACCAGTCGAAGACAGGCTTTTTTAAATAATTTATCTACTGGTTTAAATCCACCATCAGGAAAGGGGCGCAGCCTGATAATAGTACACATCGGTAGTTCAAACGGTTTTGTTAAAGGTGGTTTATTGACTTTTGAATCTACTCGTACCGGTGACTACCATGAGGACATGAATGCTGATGTCTTTAAAGAGTGGTTCGAACAAATGATAGATCTTCTTCCTCAGAACTGTATAATAGTAATGGATAATGCAAGTTATCACTCGAGACTTACAGAAAAAATGCCCACAACCAAGTGGTTAAAAAAAGATTTACAGAATTGGCTAAATTCAAAGAATATTAAGTTCCATCCCGGTTCTGTGAGAAGAGAACTGTATCATTTGTGTTCCCTTCATAAAGAGAAATTAAAAAAATATGAAATTGATGAAATTGCAAAAAATCGTGGGATGACGGTGGTTAGATCACCACCATATCATTGCGAAGTAAACCCGATTGAACTGATATGGGCACAGATAAAGGGAGAAGTTTCAAGAAAAAATAATTCTTTTAAAATGAGTGATGTTAAACAGTTGTTTTTGGAGGCTGTAAATAATGTGAAGCCTGAAAACTGGGAAAAGGCAGTAAATCATACGATTAAAGAAGAAGAGAAAATGTGGAAGTTGGACAATATTACTGATGAAATGATCGAGCCACTCATTGTAAATATTGGTTGCGACAGTTCATCTTCTGATTTCGATTCTGATTTGGATTTGTAGGTAAGAAGTAGTTTTTATATTAAAATTATTATTTATGAACGTAACGTTGTTTAAAAGTCAAAGTTTAAACCCTTATACCTACATAACCCGTTTGACACAATGTTCTTAACATACCTTGTGGAAAAATAAAATATTTTAGAAAAAATTGCACTTTTTTACCTTCAGCTGTTTAGAAGTTATAAGCAGGTTAATTAGGTGAAAATATAAGTGTACACCCGATATATTTATTATATTTATACAAAGGTTATTTCATACGAAAATACTCGAGGTATAACTTCACAAAATATTTTAACTGTCTACTAAAAGAAGTGGTACGCCTATGGATTACGAACGCTTTATTATTTTAATACTCTCTCATACATAAAAATAGACTATAATACGAAGGAAGATCTGGCAATTGCAAAATGGGTGTTTTAAGAAACTGGATCGTTCTAGCGCAGGGGTTCTCAAACTGTGGTACATGTACCACTGGTGGTACATTACAATGTTTTAGTGGTACAATTTAACATTTAACATTTTGTATTCAGAAACACATATATTTTTCTTCAAGTTTTTGACTTTAACGGCTCTAGCTTTAATATTGAAATGACGACTTTTCCAAAAACTTCGAACAATTTCGCGACACATTGATTTTTAACGGCGAAATGCTTTTATGGTGGTACATATATTTTTGTTTCATATTTATGTGGTACAAAATTTGAAAAGTTTGAGAAACGCTGTTCTAGCGTAAATATCTGAAAAAATATGACTTCCACAAAAAAATGTTTATAACATCTTAATGAGAGAACAACATTGGGAACATTTTAAGACCATCCAGAACCGTTTAACATAAGCAGAAAAAAAGTTATGGACAAAATAAAGTTTTTTCAATTTTTTTACGCTATTTTTTTATCGCTATCTAGACTATGGTATTTGACAAAAAAATCCTTTTGCAGAAAGTCGTAACATATGTTTTTACAATTTTTACAATTAGTAATTTTTAGCCCTATGGATAATTATTTTTTAAGTTTTGGTCTGTTAAAGTTGAGCTCAATTTTTTTTTTATGACATTTTCAATTTTTGATCAATACCGTGAAAAGTATTGATTTTTGAAAAAAAATTAAAGAGACAAGGCTTTGAGCAAATGTTCTTCCGAATAATTACCATTTTTTTTATCTTTGCGTTTATAACCGTCAATGTCATTTTTTCGGGTCAAATATTGAAAAAACGGTCATTCCAATGAAAAAGTTTGTCATAACATGATATTTCGGCGAATCCTAAGCTTTAAAATGGATTATTCTACATTATTTAATATTATCAGCCAAAAAAAGTTACAGGCAAAAAATACATTTTTTTTAGAAATGTACGAATATTGTGGTGAATATCGTATTTTTCTGCGCACTATAACTCGGGAGGGGACATTAATTCATTAAAAAAGGTAATTTATCAATTACGATTTTTTTTTCTTTTTTTTCACACCCCCACCTGCCACCACTCAAAACGCAACTAACGAAAGTTTTCTACTTCTGGACACCTTTACTAGCAATTTGCAAAAAAATTTAAGTCGATCTGATCAGTTACTAGTTTCTGCTCGATATTACAAAAAAATTTACTAGCTTTCTTGGACTACTTGGTAAGTTTTACCAACCCCCCCCCCCCCCCCCCCCATAAAAAAAGCTAAATCCGCCCCTGGTCAAAATCATACAAAATATGCAAATATATTAACAGCTAATTTAAAAATTAAATGTGACCCTTTTTAAACTTTTTCTCAATTATTTATAAACATAAATGGTTTTAGTCTAAAACGAATTTTTCCGCTCAAAATACTAATACAACATTTTCTTATTTTACATCATGTTTGTTTTAGATTTTAATTACTTTTGACTCTTTTAATCTTAATAAAAATTATTAAAAAAAATTTCAAACTTTTTTCCAATTTTTCGGTTAGGGGGTAGATGTATTAAATTTTTTTTTGTTTTTTTACACTAATCACGTATTTTTCTGCGTTTTGGAGCAAAGAAGAAATATATAAAAGGAAAATGTAACATGATATTATAGCTACAAGTTCCTTCTTTCATCTGAACTTTGAATCATGAAAAAATATTAATTTTTACGTGATTTATTGAAAAATTTGTAATCCGCTTGGGAGTGTCATACCTTTAGAGCGTGCTCTCTAACTGCAGGGCAGGAGCTAAAAATGGGGGTGCGTTTTGGAGCCGGTTATGTCGAAAAGTATCATTTTTTTGACAAAAATGATGAGGATCATTTTTATAGGTAATGAACTGATCTTCATTTTCGTCCAAATAAAAATTCTCTAAGTGTCATATTTTCGGAACTATCGGCGAAAATAGGCGAAAAAAACCATTTTTGAGAACAATCGACCATTTTCCCGCACTTCCACAAATTTCAGACAGCTGAGATTTTCGGGGGTGTATGTACCTATGAAAAAAATGGAGCCGGACAGACCTGATACCCGGGTTGGCACCTTCGTTTATTGGACTAAATAATCGATTGGCAGTCAAAAATTCCGTAAAATTCGTGTTTTTCAGGCCAAATAACGATGAATTAACGCAAAAAAATAATTATAAATTTTTTGTACTTTTTTTTTGCACGATTACATTACTTTTCCTCTATCTATGTATAGTGGACGGCGGAAAAAACCTAGATTTTGGGTATGATAAAACTTGACAAGAATTTAACCTAAAAGTAATAATACCGTGAAAAATTAATTTTAAAACAATAAAAAATAACAAAAATTGCAACAAAAAAGTTCATATGTTTCTGCTTCATTAAGGTTCTTTAAACATGTTTTGTAATTAAAAAAAAATTACAAACACAAAACACAAAACAAGAATTTAACCTAAAAGTAATAATACCGTGAAAAATTAATTTTAAAACAATAAAAAATAACAAAAATTGCAACAAAAAAGTTCATATGTTTCTGCTTCATTAAGGTTCTTTAAACATGTTTTGTAATTAAAAAAAATTAATTTTTAATTAACTTTTTCACAACACATATTTAAAAAATTAATAATTATTTGTGTTTTTCTGCTATAAAAAATCGAAGGTACTATACGTTTATTTTAGGGATACGAAAGAAGAGAGTGACGTTTTGACTAGAATCAGTCAAATAAAAGCTTTGCAAATTGTGTATGCAACCCCAATACGTCGGGAATTTTTTTTGCTTTAAAAATTGTCAATACTCTCTTCTAATCATAGATGGTAGCACATCTAAAAATACATTTATTTTATTTCTCACACATTTTTTTATCGATATATTTTTGTTTTAATCTTTATCAAAAAAATTAATATATTTTCGATATTTTTTTTTATATATGACCAAAAAATAAAACAATTCAATGACGCCATTAAACATCACTCCACAATCGGTGCCTTCCCACTTGTGGTCGTGCCATTTGCGGTCAAAATAATTTTCGTCCAACTTGCGGTCAATCAATATAATAAAATGCAAATAATGTCAGGGGTGATCTCACTTCTGGTCAAGACAATAACTTTATAAATCGGCAATTCCAAATTGTGGATCAGGTTAGAGGGTAGTTTATATTCAAAAACTTGAATTGACAATTAAATATGTAGGTAAAATATTCTAACTTGAATAATAAAAACTGACCCCATGTGGGGTCACTCCTAACATTATTTTCTTTTGACTATTTCCCTCTTCTTAATTTCCACCAATCACAAACGCGCAAATTTGAATCACAAATGGTTTCTAGATGAAAAAACTGTATGACAGCTCCTGTCAGCAGTGTTTTCGAGTTTACTTGACAGCTGTTGTCACCAAAAATTACAATACCTTTGATAACAAGTAATTATGGTCTCCTAGGACACCAGAGAACGAGGCTAAACAATTTTTCTGATTTTATTGTCAATAAATTTTGTAATATTGTTTTTAAACAGTGCTAGTCAGCTTATGTAGTGAAAATGAGTAGCTTTGGAAGTGATTCTATGGCTAATATTGATCTGGCGAAAGAAAACGGTGAAAATTACAAAGAACTAGTTGTGAAGACAATGTGGAACACCGTTGCAAAAAAATGCAAGAGATGTATTTTATGAAGTGGGAAATAATTTTTGATCCATTTAAAGATATTATCTTCAAGTCTAGTAGGGAAGCTCGTAATGCGAAACGAAGGAATTTGCAGATGTGCGCCAATAAAAGGAAATCGAGCTCTGCTTCATTAGAATTGGACGCAATGGTTTTATTATTGCAGAGTTCATTATTTTAAAGAAGAAGTAGATAATTCTGGGATTAAAACAGTATAATAACTGTTTTTAGATGTGCTACCATCTATGGTAAGAAGAGAGTATTGACATTAAATTTTGACTGAATCTAGTCAAGATGTCACTCTCTTCTTTTTTATCCCTTTCAGAGATTAATACAAAGTGAGTAAACCAGTAAGGAATTTTAATTTATTAGATTCGGCATCCTAAGACCGGTTTCTGTCTTTCGACTTCATCAGTTAGGCTTTTCGAATCCAATAAATAAAATTCCAAACTCGTACAAGTCAATAGCTATATCCGCTATAAGATAACATTTTTAGATGTGCTACCATCTATGGTAAGAAGAGAGTATTGACATTAAATTTTGACTGAATCTAGTCAAGATGTCACTCTCTTCTTTTTTAGCTATTGACTTGTACGAGTTTGGAATTTTATTTATTGGATTCGAAAAGCCTAACTGATGAAGTCGAAAGACAGAAACCGGTCTTAGGATGTCGAATCTAATAAATTAAAATTCCTTACTGGTTTACTCACTTTGTATTAATCTCTGAAAGGGATAAAAAAGAAGAGAGTGACATCTTGACAAGATTCAGTCAAAATTTAATGTCAATACTCTCTTCTTACCATAGATGGTAGCACATCTAAAAATGTTATCTTATAGCGGATATAGCTATTGACTTGTACGAGTTTGGAATTTTATTTATTGGATTCGAAAAGCCTAACTGATGAAGTCGAAAGACAGAAACCGGTCTTAGGATGTCGAATCTAATAAATTAAAATTCCTTACTGGTTTACTCACTTTGTATTAATCTCTGAAAGGGATAAAAAAGAAGAGAGTGACATCTTGACTAGATTCAGTCAAAATTTAATGTCAATACTCTCTTCTTACCATAGATGGTAGCACCTCTAAAAATGTTATCTTATAGCGGATATAGCTATTGACTTGTACGAGTTTGGAATTTTATTTATTGGATTCGAAAAGCCTAACTGATGAAGTCGAAAGACAGAAACCGGTCTTAGGATGTCGAATCTAATAAATTAAAATTCCTTACTGGTTTACTCAGTATAATAACTGATTTTCAAAAATCCTACTTTTGAGGAAGAGTAAAAAACGAACTTTAGAAATGGACTAAAGAAGCAGCAGAGAAGGCAGGATTAAATACAAAAGAAATAAAAATAACAAACCACTCTATGCGGTCGACAGCAGTCAGTAACCTGGCTAAAGGAGGGGCGGACACAGTTCAGCCAACTCAATTAAGCCTTATCTGCAAATCTACCCTTAGAAGTGACGCCTCTCAGAACCTCCAGCTAAAAAACAGAAGATCCTGCAGCCACTCCTCGAGCTTCTCAATCTACAGCTGGACCCATCAACAACATTAATGATTTACCTACACCCAACGTTATCAATGAGTTAACAAAGATTTCAAACAATTGATACTTCTACTGTGTACCAAACTTTTGTGTTTTTCAGTTTTCAAATTAATACCTACATATTTATTATGTATTCATATACAGGGTGTTTCATTGGGAGAGGGTAATCTTTTAACAGTGGATAGGAGTGACTGAGGTGATTCCAAATAACCCATATTTTATGAGTCTATGGTCCCTTATAGCTGAGATACAGAGTGTTTTGTTCGTTTTGGTCATTTATTCATTGCCTCCTGTGCTTTTAACCACTATAATATTTGGTTCACATACTCTATGTATCTTAATAAATTAATTGAGATATTATTAATATTGAAAATACAGGCCCGGCTTCACTAAAAATTGACAAATTCGTTCCACTCATAAACAACACCCTGTATGTTAAATTTTCAAAAATATTTTACCATATCTAAAAAGAGGACAAAAAATTGAATTTAACGATATACTTTTTATTTTTGCACATATGATTTTACTACTCATAAATTGTTATACCAAAAGGTTTTATCGTCATCTAGGCCTATGAAAACAGATTTACAGGATAAAAAATTGCACAACACTTAAAAGCCTAGAAAAAAAAACAAGTTTAAAAAAATTATAATAATTGTTCATACTTATATGTATATCATATCAGCATATTCTTCATTAGAAAATTGATGTGGCATTTTTAAAATAATCGAAACCAAACCACAAACTACAAAAATAATGCAAACCTTGTGAAAACTTAAATAAAAAATAGATTGACACAGAGAACTCTAAACTGCCAATTCCAAGGGCATCTAGATTATGTAATTCTTTATGTTTTCATATTATTACTATTAAATTTCACAAATACCTAGATAGCTCATTACCAAACTTACTTAATTAAATAAAGAACGCATTTTTTATCCTTTACAAAAATTAGATTTTATATTCTTTAACTCTCCTACTCTAAAATACACAATTTTTCACAAGGAAGGTTAAAAAAAAATAAAATGCGTGTTAGCTAAATCTAATGTGATATTTAGTTCCTAGTATGGTCCTGTAAATCTGTTTTCATAGGCCTAGATGACGATAAAAAATTTTGGTATAACATACTTTTAAACAAAATATGAGTAGTAAAATCATATGTGCAAAAATAAAAAGTATATCATTAAATTTAATTTTTTTGTCCTCTTTTTAGATATGGTAAAATATTGTTGAAAATTTAACATACAGGGTGTTGTTTATGAGAGAAACAAATTTGTCAATTTTTAGTGAAGCCGGGCCTGTATTTTCAATATTAATAATATCTCAATTAATTTGTTAAGACAAGAGTATGTGTACCAAATATTATAAAATTATACAGAGTGAGTACAGGAGGCAATGAAGAAATGACCAAAACTAACAAAACACTCTGTATCTCAGCTATAAGGGACCGTAAACCCATAAAATATGGGTTATTTGGAATCACCTCAGTCACTCCTATCCACTGTTAAAATATTACCCTCTCCCAATGAAACACCCTGTATAATAGGTAATATGTTTTGTAAGCTAGGTGTATGCAAAATAATCTGTTACTCATGCAATAGTCTTGTCAAATACCATTCGGGCATCTAATTTATTCCTATTACTTACGATAATATCGATTGACCGCAAGTGGGACAATAATTGTTCTAACCGCAAATGACACGACCGGAAGTGGCGCTATTTCTCACAATCTGGCAATTGCGCATTTTCCTACGCCTGATTTAAATATTTATTTGGCAACTTCTTCTGCTAGTAGATAATTTGAAAAATCTTGAACGGAATTCTTGTTGTACTTTTGGAAGAGGCACATCAAATGTCAATATTGTCACTAAACAATTTTAAAATCTACAGCAAAGATTCCCGTTGACGTGGACTAATAGTAAAAGAGTATAGGAGGGTTAAAACGATTTTTATTTTCATACCAAACCGGAAATTTTTAAAAACCTTATCGAAAACAATTCTTGAGTCATTAAATTCCACTGTTGATTTTTTGTTTGAAATCGAAAAACCAAAGATAACGAACATAACCAAAAACAAAATAAACTGCAGAGAAAGAAACCAAACTAAGAAGTCTGGCGTCTCCGGCCAACCATAATAATAAACCTTTTTTTATTCGAAAACCCCATTAAATCACGCAATATACATTTCAATATATCCGTTTTTATTACCAATTTTATTATTCCATTGCTCAAAATAACTATTACTTTTTTAATCTCACATAAAAGCTGACTGAAGCAAGCTTTATTCTTCTAACATAGTGTCTCACTCCAACCTTCGTAAATCGCACAGCTTTGGAAGCTTTTCCTTACGGGTGGGGGTAAGTGGGGGTGTAGACTATTCGGTAGAAGGGGAAGTGGATAGTTGGGTCAGATCTTGGGAAATTTACTATGTTTCAGTCTTGATATGAACCTAGTGTTGGTCACGCTACAAGTATCGTTATCAGTGTTTTTTTATTACGTGCGTTTGAGGAATGAAAAATAACATCAGTTGGATTACTTCTAACGTATTTAGGTATGGGTTTTTTTACTGTACTTTTTGTTAATGTCAGTTTATAATTAGTTTATTATTTATAAGCCTTTTTTAAACTTGTTTTCCACTTTTATTTTTATTATTTTAAAGCCATGCAATATTTTCTATTTGTATATTTTGTAAATGTGAAACGATTTGGGGGTATTTACCTTTATCTAAAAATAGCTGAATTTGAAAATTGTTATTAAGAATGTTAGAAGTAAAAAGTGTATAGATCCCTTTTTTTCTAATTAGTTTTAAAGTGAGATATAAGGAAGCAAAACGGTAAAATATGGCAATACACTTCGAAAGAAAACTATATTTGTATATCCATGTTTTAAAAATACATACAGTTATTTGTATAAAAGGGGCAATTTTAAAGGCGACAAATTGTTTACAAAGTGTTCTTATTTGTACACACAAACATGTACATTTCATATAGGATTAGGCATAACTGCTAATGTTTAACATATTTTTGTATTTTAGTCAATTATATCAATTACCAGCGTGATCCAAAAAATATACAAATTCGCAAACCTTAGGCAAGCAATTCGCTTTGAAAGTGTTTATAACTGTTTCCAGTGTATTTCCCTAGTGCTAATTTGATTTTAATTGTGTGTTTCTAGAAATGATTGCCAATATTTCTAGGCTTGGAACAAATATATTCTGTCTTAATGAATAGGATAATTAGTAAAATAATGTTTTGCTTAGTAGCTCAGTTGTCAGATAGTTTGACCTCGCACAAAATGTGATATCGATGAAACTTGGCATTTAAGTACTTGAATGGGTGTAGAAACGATAAAAAAATCTTTGCTGCTCTAAAGTATGCTAACTTCATAATTTCGAAAAACTAATAGCACCACGTGAAAGTTATACGCCGAGCCGTTGAATACAAATATTCAGGCGAGGCGTTCGGAAAAACTAAAGTATCTTTGTCTAAAATGTACGCGAAGAAAAAACAAAGAAAGTATTTTAAAGAGGAGACTCTAAGCTTTCTCAGGAAGTCATTAGTTTTTATTTTTTTTTGTTTTCTCATAGAAAATTTGACCGGAAGTTATAATTTCTAAAATTCTCACTTATTTTTATAAAACTGAAGATATCTATTAATAGAGGTATAACAAAAAAAATCCTTGTACACTTATCATCATTATACTTTTACTTTTGATTTAAATATAATTAAAACTTATGTTTTAAAATTATCATTTTTTTTACAATTTTAATTTTCATAATAGTTATGGTTATAATCAATCAAACGAAGGCTAATGTCACATTTTAACACGCTTACTTAACTGTGGTGTAAATAATCTTTAAAAAATAAAAAAAATGTTTAATTTCAATTGTCCTCTTTAGATTTAAAGGCAATGTTTGTTATTCAAAAAAGGTTAGACGAGGTTATCGCTTCTTAAAAATATAGGTTATATATAATTATTTTAGTTTAAAAAAAATACGAACTTTCGATTCTGGCTAGTAAACAAACTTGGTACCAGTTTTTAGATGGTTTTTAAAAATAAATTTATAGACTCATTAAGGTTCCATTTTCTACGATTCTTAATTTATCACTAATCCAACGGGCTATTTGCAACTTTCTCTTTCGCAAAACCTTTTCACTAAACGTCTAGTCCTCAATATATTCGATTATATCGTTATTCTCAACTTATTTTGTTTATAGCCCAGTTGTCAGAGAGTTTGACCTCGCACAAAATGTGATATCGATGAAACTTGGCATTTAAGTACTTGAATGAGTGTTGGAAACGATAAAAAAATATTTGCTGCTCTAAATTGTATGCTAAATTCATAATTTCGAAAATTTGGTTTTTCCATTATATTTCGAAAAAAAAATAAAAATTTCGGAAAACTAATAGCACCACGTGAAAGAGCGGAAAATTTTACTAAAAAGTTATTTAAAAAAAATTGTATAAAAAATTATTAAAAATAAGAAAACTCTTTTGAATGCAAATATTCAGAAGAGGCGTTCGGAAAAACTAAAGTATCTTTTTCTAAAATGTACGCAAAGAAGAAAAAAGAAAGCATTTTAAAGAAGAGACTTTAAGCTTTCTCAGGAAGCTATTAGATTTATTCTTTTTTGTTTTCTCATTGGAAATTTGACCGGAAGTTATAATTTCTAAAATGATAACTTACGGTCAAATTTTCTATGAGAAAACAAGAAAAAAATTAAAAACTAATGGCTTTCTGAGAAAGCTTATAGTCTCCTCTTTAAAATGCTTTCTTTTTTTTTCTTTGCGTACATTTTAGGCAAAGATACATTAGTTTTTTCGAATTTGCTTTCTTATTTTGAATAATTTTTTACAGTAATACAAAGTTTTTTTTTAAAGTAACTTATAGTATAATTTTTAGTAAAATTTTCCGCTCTTTCACGTAGTTTTTCGAATTTTTCGAGATATAATGGGAAAACCAAATTTTCGAAATTGTAAAGTTAGCATACACTTTAGAGTACCAAAGATTTTTTTATCGTTTTCTACATCCTTTCAAGTCCCTACTTAAATGCCAAGTTTCATCGATATCACATTTTGTGCGAGCTTTTGGTCAATATCCTTCTCTGGCAACTGGGCTATTAGAAAAGATCATGAATAATGAAATTAAATGAATAAATCTTCAAAATTTTATTAGTACAACCCTGTGGTTTTAAAGTACCTAGTAGTAATGTATGCACCATGATAAGAACTATTCGAGGTCGGCTCAAATATCTTAAAAGTTGTTTTTACGAATAGATATTGTCCATTTGAAAAGCCTTGTTTTGAATATATTTTTTTTTACAGATTTTGATTTGAATGTGAAATGAGAGGAGGAGTATCCTATGAAATGACTTCTACCTGTGTACAAGGAGGCATTCGTCCTTTGGGAGGATATCAACCCAACATGTTGATGGAACCATCATCACCTACATCTGCGTGGCAATATCAAACAATAATTCCTGTAAGTGTTTTGTTTATCGATATTTTTCCTCTTTGTATATTCAGTTGGACGTTTGGTGAGTCAAAAAAGGTGATTAAATGGATCTAAAAATTTTTTTTATACACGTGTTCATCCGAATATACATTTGTGCGATTTTCATTTCCTTCGACTAGTAAAAATATTTACATATTGAAGGAAACAACACATTTTATCTTATTTTCAATGTCTATTAGATAAGAATGGGTCAATTAGACCAATATTAACAAAATAGGACATTTTTTATTTACTATTTTAATATTTTTTGTTGATAATTCTTCCATATTTTGACATTTTTTCTCTATTTCATAACGTGAATATAACAAAACTTTGGACCGACAACCTTTTTGTAACCCCCATAAGTAAACATTTTTTTTATTTGTTAGTATATTTCGTAACTTATTACTTAAAAAGATACTTTCGTTTATACAAGGATTTTTTTGTTGTTCGGATTTAAATAAAGCCTGGATATAATGTTTCCTAATCTCCTATTTTTGTGGCACATTTTTGTGGTCTTTTTCTTTTGAAAGAACAAAATGTAAACAAACACGCTACATTAATTGCCGGCTATTTTTAAATTTTAACGCTTCATCATCTTGCTTTAGTAATCTTTCAAATTTCACGGAATGGTTAAGCGTTTGATGTCAAAACAAAGTAAAAAAAGTCGTAAAGTTTTTTAACTTCACAACTTTACTGTCAGTCTTTTTACAACATCGTAATCTTACGTAACATTTATTTTCGACCTCAATAATTTGTCTCATGTCAGTTGTTTTTTTGTTGTAGAAACGAGAACCGTTGGATCCAGAAGGACGCAACGATTCCGGATTGGTGTCAGGCAGCGAATTCGTTTCTTCATCTCCAGGAAGCGATCAGAGCGAAAACTTCAATATGTCGTATCCAACCCCTAACAAAAACCAACTGGTTACATCAACGCCCAATTCTTTCTACTCTACTCCTATAATGCGGCCACTACAACAGAATATTCCAAATCATACCCCATACCCAACAGAGCATCCTTTAACACCTCCGAACTTAGAACCCGTAACCTCACCAAATATTACGAAGAATGAAGACCATCAAACTACCCTCACCCCATGTGCTTCACCTGGAGAAAATTCACAATATACGAATGATAGCAGTAATAGCGAAAATGCTTTAAAAAAGTTACAGGCTTCTTTAGAAAAAAGCGGTCTTTTGCCGCCAGCTCTATCGCCAAAATTCAGCGAAGGCTCTGCAGACGATGACAATAATTCCGATAAAGAAATGGACGAATATGACGAGCAGGGTCTAAGAATTCCAAAAGTCAACTCCCACGGAAAGATCAAAACTTTTAAATGCAAACAATGTGATTTCGTTGCCGTCACAAAACTAGTCTTTTGGGAACATACTAAAGTACATATAAAAGCGGATAAGCTTTTAACATGTCCTAAATGCCCCTTTGTTACCGAATACAAACACCATCTAGAATACCATCTACGAAACCACTTCGGTTCCAAGCCGTTTAAATGTACCCAGTGCAGTTATTCCTGTGTTAATAAATCTATGCTGAACTCCCATTTAAAGTCGCATTCTAATATTTACCAGTACCGATGCTCGGACTGCAGCTACGCTACCAAGTACTGTCATTCCTTGAAGTTACATCTTCGCAAGTATGGACACAAGCCAGCTATGGTTCTCAACGCCGATGGTACTCCTAATCCTCTACCTATTATAGATGTGTATGGTACTAGAAGAGGACCAAAGGTAAAAAATCAACCATCGGAGTCTAAATCTATGGAGGAATGTTCCCAAAAACCTGAACAAATGTTACCTTTCGCTTTGAATCAATTCATGCCTCAGATGCAATTGCCTTTTTCTGGTTTCCCCTTCTTCGCTGGGTTCCCAGGAGCCATTCCCAATCCTTTACTTTTCCAAAACTTGGAAAAACTCGCCAGGGAGAGACAAGAATCTGTTTATTCTCCTGAGCAGTATTCTTCTGAACCACCAGAGAGTGAAGCCGGAGCTTTAGACTTAAGTAAACCTGAAGAACCTTTGAAGAATAGGCGCAAAGGCACTGCTTACAAGTTGTCTTCTAATGGTGAACAATCTTCAGACGAGGATGACGACGAAGCCACCACTACAATGTTTGGCAACGTTGAAGTGGTTGAAAATAAAATGGAAGAATCTTCTTCCGAAAAGGAAGACCTTGCCAGTAGTAACAATAAGGACGATTTTAGTTGCCAGTACTGTAAAATTAACTTTGGTGAACCAGTTTTGTATACTATGCATATGGGTTATCACGGTTACAAAAATCCTTTTACTTGTAACATGTGCGGAGAAGAGTGTAAGGACAAAGTGTCCTTTTTCTTGCACATTGCGCGTACGCCTCATTCTTAGTGGATACATTTTAAGACTGATTTCAGGATTCGTATTGTTCAAAATAATTTAAATAATATTTATTTACATTTTATTTTATATTTTTATTAAAATATTTGAATGGAATTAAAATTTGAAATTTCGATTTTTTAATTGAAAATACGAATTCTGGAACGTAATTTGGAATATTTTAGATTAGAATCTAGTCAGACAGATTTTTATTTTGTGCATTTGTGCAATTTATTTCTAGTTTTGCAATTTTCGGAAAGATACGGGTAACGAAAACACGAGCAACTGGTGCCATAAATGTAAATTATAAATTATTTTAAACATTTTTATTTGTAAATTATCTACACAGCTATAAGTCCAAAAAATTGTTTGTGAACTATATTAAGTGTGTAAATTTTGTAAATGTTTTGATACCATGTTGAATAGAGAGAAAACATTACGTCGGTATATATTTATATTTTGTATAAACTTCGGGGCCACGACCTTTATTAAGACTGATCTGTAAATATTTTCGTCTTTTTTTTAATTAGTATTAGCTGAGCAACTGATCAAAAATTATGTATTATATAATGTGGGTATTATAGCTGAATGCAGTTTGAACCAAATAAAGATTAAAGTATGTTTTGATTGAATAATTTCGTTTTATTTACATCTATATTTTTCAAAAAAGAAAACAAATGAATAATGTTTCGTGTACAGGGTGTCCCAAATTGGTGCGTTTTGCATATATAGTGATAAATAGAGTGAGCTGAGCGATCTTCTGTTGACGGGACGTGTGCCCTACACGCTGCTGTTGCACGTCCCGGAAACGGGGCCTGTCCACCGTGACAATTCGCGAAGATCAAGCGTCAGTAGAAGTTGCCCTAAAAGGGTGAAATCCCCAGAAACTAGGCAACTTTAATGCATTTAACTAACCTCTGTGACAAGCAGTTGATAAACGTCAACAACAGCTGCAGCCAATTGAAAATTAACACTGACAGCTTTTTTAATTTTCCCGCCTACTTTCAAGCCAATCGCCAATCAACTTTTTATTTATCTCCCTATCAGTAGTTCAAGTAGATGTCGCCCACTCCGTGATTTTCGCGAATTAATTAATAATTTGTCATGTTATAAATATACTTAAATTATATACTCATTGGGCTGCTTAAAAATGTAGATTTGAATATTAAGAGCGAAGCTCGGTGACCAGATATTTACTTTTATAATGTTTCCATTGCTTATTCTGTTGTAGTAAGTTTTTCATGATGTTTTTATATTTATCTCATTTTTATAGTAATGTTACTTTAAAAGTTCTCCATTTTTATCCCAGATCAGACTCCTGACAGTTCCTTTTATCTATTATTAGATCATTTTCCATTCCTATTTTTTGTTACGATTCCATATATTTCCAATCCAGTTTCCCAATATATTGATGTATTTTTTTCTATTAGTTTTTCTCCTGCTGCTCCCTCTATTGGGACGTGTATGGTATTGACTTTTCTTCTTGTTGTATACAAATTATTATTTTTGATTGTACAGGGTGTCCCAAATTGGTGAGTTTTGCAGGGTATCTCGTAAACTAGAAGAGATAGAAGAAAAGCAGTTAAGATGTTATGACTTCTTTTTTTGTTAAAGTAACGATAGCCTAATTAAATCTTTAGTAACTCCTTGCAGTTGGAAGATACAGGGCGATTATTGAAAACTGTCGAAAACTACAAGGTACTATAACTTCTTAATTAAGAAAAATATAAAAAAACGTTATAAAAACTTTTGATAGATATAATATTAAAGAGTTCAGTGGCGTACAGATTATTTTTTTTAGGGGGCTCACTAAGGAAATATAATGCAAACTTATGTTTTTTTAAATAAGACACCCTGTATATTTTGACGTTTTTCGTTTCCTTTTTAATTCTCATTCACCTGATATGACATACTATATATCTATTTTCAATGGTTGGAGCTACAGTGCAAATAAACCATTTATGGATGTTATCAGGTGAAACACCCTTAAAAAATTGAACACTCAGTAACGAAATTTAACATTTTATTATAAGGATACTGATGTGTGACAATTTTATTTATCAAAATTATAATTAATAAAAAATAAAACCAGATTAAAAAAATAAAAACAATAAACTTATGAAACAACAAGAAACATTGTAACAACTAATATACCTATAACTAATTTTATTAGAATGTAAAAATTACATTAAATGTTCAAAATGCTCTCCGTTTTCATCGATTAAAAAGTTTTTCTCTTTTGTTTATCAATGTAACACGGAATCTTACGTTTTTCGAGTAAAGTATAAATTTAAATAAATAGCTCAAAATTGCAATTCGGAGTTTTCTTCGTTTCTTATTTGCATTTTTTGAGAACATTTACCATAGTAATGTATATTTTCTTTACACCATCAAAAAGTAGAGATTATTATGAACAAAAAGCCCACCGAGTTTTTTAAAAAAGCAGAAATTTTGACGTGAGAATTTTCGATTGAAAATTAGACTACTTTTTCGATATTAAGTCAAAATTAGGTTAAAAAAATAAATATTTTAAAACAAAAAAATTACAGAGTGTTTGGGACATAAAAAGGTAAGTTTACACCAAATTTCGTGAAAAAAAATTTTTTTTGTAAAAGATAAAATTAAAAAACCAAAAACTTGGTTATTTGAATTTTTCACATAGATTTTGAGGTTATGTGAAAAAAGTGTAAATACAAAAGTTGTAGATCTTTTTATTACCTACAACTTTGCTATTTAACTTTTTTCCATAGGACTTGTAGTTTTGCCGGAAATCGAGATAAAAAGTTTTCTACCCTTAAAAACTCCCCCTCTTCCACTTCCCGACCCCATAGCGCCTGTAAATTTTTTTCCTATCATTTTTGTCATATTTTCCTCCTTTTGAGATGAGTTTCATCCTACTATTATTTTATTTGGTTTCAAAAATTATCTGCACTGGTCTATAAACACCAATACGTTTAAATACATTTAATTAACAAAATAACTACATTTTGTCTTCCGGGTGAAAATTCAGTAAACTCGGGATTATGTTAATGAATAAGTGTTACAGATTTTTACGGCATGTAGAACATGCAAAAATAGAGTGAAAAGTTCCTATAAACATGAACTTTTGGAGCATTATTTTCGAAATTAGAGCTTCTTGAAGATGATGTATTTTTTAATTTGGCTCTTCTGATGGGGCCTTTATGTTTGTTCATTTATTTAAAATTCACAAAATTCAATCCATTACTGATTAAGAAACCTCTCCATAATTTTCCGTCATTTCCCACTCTTAAGAACGTAAATTTGTTTGTAAACCAGTAAGGAATTTTAATTTATTAGATTCGACATCCTAAGACCGGTTTCTGTCTTTCGACTTCATCAGTTAGGCTTTTCGAATCCAATAAATAAAATTCCAAACTCGTACAAGTCAATAGCTATATCCGCTATAAGATAACATTTGTAGATGTTCTACCATCTATGGTAAGAAGAGAGTATTGACATTTTGACTGAATCTAGTCAAGATGTCACTCTCTTCTTTTTTATCCCTTTCAGAGATTAATACAAAGTGAGTAAACCAGTAAGGAATTTTAATTTATTATACTTGTACGAGTTTGGAATTTTATTTATTGGATTCGAAAAGCCTAAGTGATGAAGTCGAAAGACAGAAACCGGTCTTAGGATGTCGAATCTAATAAATTAAAATTCCTTACTGGTTTACTCACTTTGTATTAATCTCTGAAAGGGATAAAAAAGAAGAGAGTGACATCTTGACTAGATTCAGTCAAAATTTAATGTCAATACTCTCTTCTTACCATAGATGGTAGCACATCTACAAATGTTATCTTATAGCGGATATAGCTATTGACTTGTACGAGTTTGGAATTTTATTTATTGGATTCGAAAAGCCTAACTGATGAAGTCGAAAGACAGAAACCGGTCTTAGGATGTCGAATCTAATAAATTAAAATTCCTTACTGGTTTACTCACTTTGTATTAATCTCTGAAAGGGATAAAAAAGAAGAGAGTGACATCTTGACTAGATTCAGTCAAAATTTAATGTCAATACTCTCTTCTTACCATAGATGGTAGCACATCTGTAAATTTGTTTCTTATAGAGATATATGAAATTTGTATTCCTTAATTTCTTTTACCACGTGTGAAGTGATTTGAGCACCTTTGCAACGGTTTCCCGGTACAGCCTTGTCTTGCTGACCTTTTAAACCCTGTTTGATTTTTGTGGTTTGATAATGTGGACTGTATATAGAACGTACAAGAACTCTTTCTCCCTTCTCTCCAGTATTACCAATAAAACATCAGGAATTTCATAACGCCTTTTATTTAAATTTCTTTAACGAAGAACAAGAACAACACATAAAAACAGGTAATAACATGTACTATAATTTAACTATAAATAACTATAGTCTATTTTTATGTATGAGAGAGTAATAAAACAGCATTTCTAATGCAAAACTTAGTAGGTCATTTTAAATATTTTTACGGAATAATCTAAATATTTCCTAAAATTGTCATAAATGTACCTGAGCTAATACAAGTTTTGGGTCTTTTATTGGTCTTTTATAACCATAAGCTGTACAGAACAATAGAAAAAGGTTTGGACAGGCCAAAAACCCTGTGTATTAAAGATAACATAGCCGTATCTTAAGATTATTTTCAATAAGTACCTATTTGCCAATTTTGTTTTATTTTAATTCCAAGAATTTCTTACAGTAATCGAATTATAAGTAGATAAATCCCTTACCAACAAATTTCACCGAAAATGCGATTGTAGGTTTTCCATTTAGTAAGGAGGTCCAGTTGTGTATTCTTAACAGCTTACTAAATGTCGTTTAGTTGCAACATGCAAGGTGCAGTGTGCAGTCTATTGTGAATTCTAGTGTGATCATGAAAAATTTGGAAGTACCGCGTAAACGACAAAAAATCGGTCCTTTAACAGTTAATGAAAAAACATTAATATTTAATTGTTTTAAATCATTTACAGACAAACATTTATGTAAAAGTGTTGATGACACAGTGGAATTAGTTAGTAGTACGATTGGTGTTGGGAAATCTACGATTTACAGAGTTGTTAAAGAAGAGAAATGTGGCGAGTTTCAAACAGCACGTAAAGCTCCAGGAAAACCAAAATTTCAAATAGAAAATCATTTGAAAGAAAGGAAAGTGCATGCGTTCTTCTTTAGAAAAGAATTTCCGACAGTAGACAAAGTTTTTGCCACGGTTCGAGATGATAAGGATTACCCTGAAATGAGTCGAAGCACACTATGGAAACTTTTAAAAGAAATAGGTTTTCTATGGAAAAAGCATTCCAGAAAGTCTATTTTAATAGAAAGAAGCGATATTGTAGTATGGAGAAGAAATTACGTAAGGACTATAAAAGAAATGAGAAACCAAAGAAGAAATATATTTTATTTAGATGAAACTTGGATCAACGAGGGACATACACCAAATAAATTTTGGCAAGATGAAACTGTTACAAGTCGAAGACAGGCTTTTTTAAATAATTTATCTACTGGTTTAAATCCACCATCAGGAAAGGGGCGCAGACTGATAATAGTACACATCGGTAGTTCAAACGGTTTTGTTAAAGGTGGTTTATTGACTTTTGAATTTACTCGTACCGGACATGAATGCTGATGTCTTTAAAGAGTGGTTCGAACAAATGATAGATCTTCTTCCTCATAACTGTATAATAGTAATGGATAATGCAAGTTATCACTCGAGACTTACAGAAAAAATGCCCACAACCAAGTGGTTAAAAAAAGATTTACAGAATTGGCTAAATTCAAAGAATATTAAGTTCCATCCCGGTTCTGTGAGAAGAGAACTGTATCATTTGTGTTCCCTTCATAAAGGAAAATTAAAAAAATATGAAATTGATAAAATTGCACAAAATCGTGGGATGACGGTGGTTAGATCACCACCATATCATTGCGAAGTAAACCCTATTTGATATGGGCACAGATAAAGGGAGAAGTTTCAAGAAAAAATAATTCTTTTAAAATGAGTGATGTTAAACAGTTGTTTTTGGAGGCTGTAAATAATGTGAAGCCTGAAAACTGGGAAAAGGCAGTAAATCATACGATTAAAGAAGAAGAGAAAATGTGGAAGTTGGACAATATTACTGATGAAATGATCGAGCCACTCATTGTAAATATTGGTTGCGACAGTTCATCTTCTGATTTCGATTCTGATTTGGATTTGTAGGTAAGAAGTAGTTTTTATATTAAAATTATTATTTATGAACGTAACGTTGTTTAAAAGTCAAAGTTTAAACCCTTATACCTACATAACCCGTTTGACACAATATTCTTAACATACCTTGTGGAAAAATAAAATATTTTAGAAAAAATTGCACTTTTTTACCTTCAGCTGCTTAGAAGTTATAAGCAGGTTAATTAGGTGAAAATATAAGTGTACACCCGATATATTTATTATATTTATACAAAGGTTATTTCATACGAAAATACTCGAGGTATAACTTCACAAAATATTTTAACTGTCTACTAAAAGAAGTGGTACGCCTATGGATTACGAACGCTTTATTATTTTAATACTCTCTCATACATAAAAATAGACTATAGTGTGATACCTCAACTAGTTGAGCAATTCACTGAAGTGAATGTTTAAAAAATGAATTTGGAAATTGAAGTTGCAAATATTCGATCATATCGATTTTGTGCGATCCGAACTGAACGAAGTGAGGAGAGCTACTAAATAAGATTGATTTTGAAATTTGCAAATAATTGATCGATCGCCGCGATTTGTGCGATCTGGACTGAACGAGGTGAACTAGACGAGATTTGAGTGAAAACTAAATTACGATGCTGAGCGATACTGCATAAGATTGATTTTGAAATTTGCAAATAATTGATCGCCGCGATTTGTGCGATCTGAACTGAACGGAGACTTGGGTGATACTGATTTGAAAATTTGCAAATGATCGATCGCCGATATTTGTGCGATCTGGACTGAACGAAGACTTGAGTGATACTAATTTAAATTGATTTGAAAATTTGAAAATGATCGATCGCCGCGATTTGTGCGATCTGGACTGAACGAGGTGAACTAGATGAGATTCTGAGCGATACTGAAAAATTACGAACACGCGCGGCTTGCCGGTAACAACGAAGCTTCCAGAGACCAAAGAGCTGGATAAAAAAATTGTTTTCGGCTGGGTAATATTCTAACCGTCGAACCATTTTCTATTCCATTATTTTTGGGTTGCCATTTATTGATTACTATTTTAAATCAAGGGTACCTATCAATGAATAAAATTGCTTAAAAAAATTAAAAACAAGCTTTTATACAAGTGCAATAAAAATAAAAAAATTAAAAATATTTTACAAAAACATGATTTTATAAAATTTCAATTTGTGAGTAACAGATTCAAAATCTTGCATTTTTGTAGGTTGAATCAAAGAAAACATACCTCAATTCATTACCTATTTAAAACATTGGATGGTTTTCGTCACCTAATTTTGATGTTCTGCACGCCACTGGCCACTGGCTACTAAGAATGCATAAATGATTTATTTATTCGGTGCCAATATCTTTTGGTAAATGTATTTTGCTGTATTGCCAAAGTTTGGACAAGATTTATATTTAGGCACGCCTACTTTTGCTGCACGGATCAAAGGGAAATATGGAAGTTATTTATTTATTTTCAGTTTTTCGTTCAAAGCATTTTTGTTTCTTTAGCCCTAGCGTGTATTTTTTTATTCCTACTGGCCTTTTGATGTCTCTATTTTTTTGTTTAAACTTGCATCAGTTAATTATTTTATGTTTGGTTTACAAATTATTTTTAGTTTACTCTTATCGACACCTCACTTATATCAAAATATCTGGTCACCGAGCTTCGCTCTTAATATTCAAATCTACATTTTCAAGCAGCCCAATGAGTATATAATTTAAGTATATTTATAACATGACAAATTATTAATTAATTCGCGAAAATCACGGAGTGGGCGTCATCTACTTGATCTACTGATAAATAAAAAGTTGATTGGCGAATGGCTTGAAAGTAGGCGGGAAAATTAAAAAAGCTGTCAGTGTTAATTTTCAATTGGCTGCAGCTGTTGTTGACGTTTATCAACTGCTTGTCACAGAGGTTCGTTAAATTCATTTCACCCTTTTAGGGCAACATCTACTGACGCTTGATCTTCGCGAATTGTCACGGTGGACAGGCCCCGTTTCCGAGACGGGCAACAGCAGCGTGTAGGGCACACGTCCCGTCAACAGAAGATCGCTGAGCTCACTCTATTTATCACTATATAAGAAAAACTCTATGTTCAATTGATTTTATTATTTATTGATCTGCAGTGAAGGAAAATTATAGGTCTGATATTCATACTTGGGTAAAAACCTCCACAAAAACCTGTGACCAGACTCTCGACGTGTGGCAGATTTCAGTTACAAAAATAGTTCATTCGTACATGACATTACAATTTGTTCTTGGAAAATACAAAGTCACAATCAACCTTAAAATGTACTATGAAAATAGAGAACTTTAAATGTCTCTTTAAAGTTTCTTGTAAAATAAAAAATTGAAATCTATGTTAATAGTACACATGTACAAGCATTCATTCTTTTTCTCTCTCTCTCTCTCTATGATAATGAAAACTTAAATATTAAAACTGTCCGCATAATAAAATAGTAGCCGCAAGGGGTAGTCTCACACTATCGGGGAAGGGAAGAACCTTTACCCGATGTGCATAAAGCATTTCCACCCGCCAAAAAAAAAAAGATTAGCTTTAGGTTAGGTTAGATCTTTGTAATAAATAAAGAAAAGTACGATACGTGTGACATGTGTTACATTCTGACAGGTGTCATATTTTGACATTTGTTCATTTTGAGATTTGTTCATTTTGACAGTTGTTACATTCTGACACGTATCACATTTTAACAGTTGTCACGTTTTTACAGGTGTCACATTTTGACAAGTGTCCTTTCCTTTTTTATATAAAGCGGCGAATTTAAAATTGAATTCTTTCAGATTAAAACGCCAGAAATTAAATAAAGTCAAATCTTTTTACTACTATACTATACAGAAGAAAGGAGTGCAGTATTTAATTTGCAGAAAGTAGTACAGATTCAAGAGGTAGAAATTTTATTTTTACCTCATCCTTCAATGCTTATTTGTAGTTAAAATTTAAATTTTAATACATATCTGATCGGCCTAATATAGTTTTTGTCTAAATTAAACCTGTTCTTTTGACAGATAAGTCAGACTTTATTTATTCATAGCCGTACTGTATGTATTTTAATTGATTCAGAATTTTGTATTAATATATATTTCAAAATGGCTTCATTCTAAAAATATTATCAATCCTCCTAAATCCTTGAAGGCAGAATTATTAGTAATAGCAAGGCAACATAAAAACAAATTCAAAAAATATATTATAGATGAGATGGCCAGAGAAAAAGGAATTAGAATTCTCAGATTGCCTCCGAACCACGCAGAGTTAAATTCAATTGAACTGATCTGGTCACAATTATTAAAACGTTATGTTTCTCAAAACAATAATTTGTTTTTGAAGGCAGTTTCAGATGTAAATAGAGAACATTGGGGAAAATGCATTGGTCATGTTAAAAATGTGTAAAATTCATTTAGCAAAGTGGATATATCAATGAATAATTTAATAGAACCGATAATAATAAACCTCAGAAAAGACAATTATAGTGATACCAGTAGTTTTAGTGAAGACAGTGGCTTTTAAAGATAGTTCTTGAACTAACTTTTTTTCTAATCTTTGAGTTTAGGTAAGTACTGAAGCGTTACTTTTAATGCCAAGAGATTAAAAACAGTTTAATCCCAACATATAATCCTCCTTGTTATTTATTGGTTAAATTTAATTCGTTCAATGTTAAAGTGTCAGATGCATAAAGTTTATTTTTATTTTTTGTAAATAATATAACTTCAAAATTTAATCTACGAAGTGCGTATATATATTTTATATGCTGTGACCTTATTTATATTATAGAAACTTATTTTGCAAAGTACGCCTTTGGAATGTGACGTTATATCCCCACTTTTACTGTACTCATCTATCCTTTATAGTATATATTACTATAGAAACAAGTTATTATTATGTGCCGTTGCTAGGAAATAAAACTAAAAGCTTAACTTTTCTTGTAAATATCTCGGAAGATCGAATTTTCATAGACATGAGACCTTTATTTTTTGTAGTAGATAGTTGTAACTTATACATTAATAATTAAGGAGGTAAATCATTGCAGGAAAATCATGTTTTTTTAGACTAAAGCGTGAAGAATCGAGCGTAATCGTCGTACACATTTTTTTTGAGTTGTTATAGAAGCCACTATTTTAGAGAACAATGGATGCTTTCTACTGCAAAACGTAACTACAAGTACATACAAATAATTGTTAATATTAAAGTGTCATAATTTTGATTTCAAAAGGCTCAGGAAATCAAATAAAAGGGCAATGCGAACACGAGTACGTCGTACATGAAGCCATTTTCTTTTTTCGTAATTCTCGGAATTACATTTTTCTTTATGAAAAATACACAAAAAATATACTAATTTATTTGAAATGTCTACCAATTGGGTCAAACTTTAATTTGAACCTCAATATTTTGGCATTTTGTTGTAATATTTGCCTGTTAGTTTTTGAATAAATGAAAAGTTACAATTAAATCTTTGCAGGCATGACGAAAATGTTATAGCAACAATTCCAACGTCCTACCGTCAAATAACTGTCCCTAAACAAGATTTTTGTGAATACGTAACTGATGATGGACTCATAATTCCCAGTATTTCTAGAGCTTTAAGAAAAAAGTTATGGGAGGTAGCTGAAAGAGTGGGACTTACTTGGGAGAAAAGAATAGATTTAATAGGAAGAGCTGCTGCTGAAATTTCAATGCAATTATTAGTGCAACCACTCAGTCTTCCGTCCGACTACAATTACTTGGGTGTCGGCCAGGTCAGTTTTAGATTTCATTATTATTCTACAAGCTAGTGTAGTGACAGTGTTTAGAAAAGAGCTCTTAATTATTATTACTACGTAATTTTTATCAAACAAATACTGATAGATACTGATAACCAAAATTCAGCAGCCTCTGCGACTTCGGCATCGAGTTCTCTGCAAGCTTCATCGCCAAAAAAGGAGAAGAAAACGAAAAATCCTAGAACTAAACCTTCTCACCCACCTACTTCTGAGATGGTCAATAACGCAATTAAAGGTTTAAAAGAACGCGGAGAATCGTCACTTCATCAATCAAGAAGTATCTTAACGCATCTGTCGCTTCAGGATCCTTGGTTCAAACAAAAGGCAAAGGAGCATCAAGTTCTTTCAAATTAGCTTCTGCGGCATCTTCTGGTTCGACTAAACCTAGTGCAAGCGAAAAGAAAAAGGCCGGTAGCACAAAAACCAAGAAGGCAGCAACCGCAAAACGTAGCGCAGCAACAGCAGCAGGAGGAGACAAACCAAAGACGCCTAAAAAATCTGCAAAATCCAGAAAAGCCCCTGTCGCAGAAAAGAAAGCTGTTAAAGCGAAAAAAGACGATAAAAAAGTAAGTGTTCCAAAAACGTCCGCATCAGCTACTTCTGCTGCCCAAGGCCAAGACACCAACGAAGGCCAAGAAATCGAATAAAGGTAGCCCAACTAAAAAACCAAAAGCACCAAAGCCAAAAACAGCAAAACCTGCCAGTTCTCCAAAGGCCAGAAAAGCCGCTTCTCCTAAAAAAAGAAGTAAATTGATATGGTCAAGACGCCTAAAAAATCTGCAAAATCCAGAAAAGCCCCTGTCGCAGAAAAGAAAGCTGTTAAAGCGAAAAAAGACGATAAAAAAGTAAGTGTTCCAAAAACGTCCGCATCAGCTACTTCTGCTGCCAAAGCCAAGACACCAACGAAGGCCAAGAAATCGAATAAAGGTAGCCCAAAAAAAGAAGTAAATTGATATGGTCAACATATTGCTACGCTTTTATTTTTACGATTTAGATAGGAATTAGTCTTCCCTGAAAGTTTCATTGAATTCTGACGAGTGGATTTCGAGATCCTCTGGACACACATACTTACATACATACATACAAACCTTGCTCGTTTAATAGTATTTGATAATTATAGTATTTATACATTTACAGTTTTATTAAATGTTTATTACAGATATTCCAACATCGATAATAAAATTAAAAAAATTCTTCTTGAATACTTATCTTTAATCTCAAAACGTTTGAATGGTTCTGTCCTTTCAAACAATAAAATCGCTGAAAGATACACAAAACATATTTCTTAAACACCCTCTAGAACCCAACCCAAATAAAAATATTCAAAACGTTGGCAAAAAATATACAGTGAAGGGCGTATTAAATCAACACAACAAGAAATTTTACGCCATTATTGCCGATTTCCTCTATACCGACAGGGCTTAAAACTGACTGACAATTTTTTGTGATCTGTCATAAAAGATGGTTATATATTTTCGTTTTTATTAAGATGGTGATAGAAAAAACCGTTACCTAATAATTTTAGGGCCTTTTGAGTTGTGCAAGTTGTGTTAAAACCCTTTCTCACAAAAACCGTTGAATTATGTTGTAAAATTATAAAAATTTTGCCCAAATGGGTATCTCGGCTCTTTTGAAGTTATTATCGAAATTTAAGAGAAATAGACATTCTTTTTTTTAATTCATTTATTATCTGTTCAAATGTTTAAAAACCTTCAAACCCTAATTTAAACTATAAATACAATTTTTTTTTATACAGAACATAAATATTTATCTGTAAATACCTCATAAATATGAATTATTTTTTGTCATCCTAAAAATTCACTAAACTGAGATGTTTTATATTGAAACATCGTTTATCAGATATGTCGAAGCCTCAATTAGGTCAGGTAAAGATCTTTTTAATAGAAAAGACATTATTCAACGGCATGCGTGCGAATGATTTAAAATATATCATGTGAAAAGATTTCTTATCAATTTTAAACACTTCGGATGAATTCCTTAGACTGATAGCGAGTTAGATATATACAGGGTGTGCCAATTATTTCCACTCGATCTCTAGCACCGAAACTAAAAGAGATATCAACAAGATTTTTTGTAGGGGTAGACAGTGTCACTCGGACTACAATTTTAAAATATTTTGATGTATACAGGGTGGCTAATTTTTATGGAATGAAAATTAATTTGGTTTTTTTAAATTGAATACGATTATATCTTCTGATTCTACTTAATATTAGATTTACGGTAGTTTTTTGTATTTGTAAATCCGACGCGGCGTTGACAAGTTATTCCTATTTTAAGCAGATTTAATGAAAAAACAGCACTTCAGAAATATTAGCACAAAAACCACATTTTTAAAAAAATTCCTCAAAAAAGCTACTATGATGTAAATGAAACATGCACCTATCACAATAATCTCACAACATCTTCACCTGTTGTACAGGGTGTTTGCCGATGGCGTGCCAATAGTCTAGTTTTCAAACGGCAATAACTTAATTTTTTCAAATGGGACACCCTGTATATTTTTCTTCAGTTAGAAGCTCTCCCTAATACGCATTAAAAAAATATAGGGTTTTGCAGATCTAACTTTACTATTTACTTTAATAATTGACAAACAACATATTTTACACAATTTTTAATAAGTACAAAATTTTACAAAGTTTAATCGTAAGAAAACTACAATAGTGAAAGTTAAAATTTATAGTAGGTGTTCAAAATGTCTTCCATTTTCATTTATACATTTTCTTGCCCTTTTTTTCATTGATTTACGCACATCTCTTAGCATTGCAGGGGTCACCTGTCTAAATGCTGCAGTAATTCTTTCTTTCATATTTTCTTTTGTGGTAACCTCTTCTTTGTAAACAATATTTTTAATAAAACCCCACAAGAAAAAATCGCAAGGTGTAAAGGCAAGGCGATCTAGTAGGCCAATTTATAGGTCCTCCCCTTCCTATCCAACGATCCTGAAATTCCCTATTTAACCAATTGCGAACATCTAATAGGTAATGTGGTGTGGCACCATCTAATTGAAACCACATTCCGTTGCGATAATTTTGAGGCACATTTTGCAATAAGTTGCGAAAATCATGTTCTAAAATATCTAAAAATATAGCTCCATTTACAGTCCCATTAAAGAAATAGGGACCAATTACATAATCACCTATTATTCCCGCCCACACATTCAAAGACCATCGATACTGTGATGTGGTTCTAAATAAATGTTCATTGTGGTCCGAATAATAATGGAAGTTGTGTCTATTTACACAACCGTTCTTATGAAACGTGGCTTCGTCGGAGAATAAAACTTTGTTTAAAAAGTTACGCTCTGTATTTATCTTGTTTATTAACCATCTACTGTATTTAGTAGACATTTCTTGGTGAAGCTGGATATGATAGGGGTGATATTTATTCTTTCTTATTATGCGTCTAATTGTGGTATTGGAAATATGTAACTGATTGCTTAATTGCCTTGTGCTTATATTGGGATCTTTAACTATACTGATCATTCCCTTATATTCGTTGTCAATAGTAACAGCTGTAGTTTCACGTGAATGTTTTTCATACTTGACGGTTCCTGTTCTATCAAATCTATTCTTTAAATTCTCAAAAGTATCCTTTTGTGGATGACGTCTTTCTGGGTATCTTTGACGATAGACCCTACTAGCAAGAAACGCATTTTTTTGACATTCACCCGGTATCCATATCATATCAATATTTTCTTGAACACTATAATTCTTATTAAAATCCATTTTTTATACACAATACCGATTAAATTTAAATATCTGGTCACCGAGCTTCGCTCTTAATATTCAAATCTACATTTTTGAGCAGCCCAATGAGTATATAATTTAAGTATATTTATAACATGACAAATTATTAATTAATTCGCGAAAATCACGGAGTGGGCAACATCTACTTGAACTACTGAAAGGGGCATAAATAAAAAGTTAATTGGCGATTGGCTTGAAAGTAAGCGGGAAAATTAAAAAAGCTGTCAGTGTTAATTTTCAATTGGCTGCAGCTGTTGTTGACGTTTATTAACTGCTTGTCACAGGTTAGTTAAATGCATTAAAAGTTGCCTAGTTTCTGGGGATTTCACCCTTTTAGGGCAACATCTTCTGACGCTTGATCTGCGCGAATAGTCACGGCGGACAGGCCCCGTTTCCGGGACGAACAACAGCAGCGTGTAGGGCACAGGTCCCGTCAACAGAAGATCGCTCAGCTCACTCTATTTATCACTATATAAGAAAAACTCTATGTTCAATTGATTTTATTATTTATTGATCTGCAGTGAAGGAAAATTATAGGTCTGATATTCATACTTGGGTAAAAACCTCCACAAAAACCTGTGACCAGACTCTCGACGTGTGGCAGATATTGATATCATATTTTTTCAAAGTTTTTCAGTTACAAAAATAGTTCATTCGTACATTACATTACAATTTGTTCTTGGAAAATACAAAGTCACAATCAACCTTAAAATGTACTATGAAAATAGAGAATTTTAAATGTCTTTTTAAAGTTTCTTGTAAAATAAAAAATTGAAATCTATGTTAATAGTACACGTGTACAAGCATTCATTCTTTTTCTCTCTCTCTCTATGATAATGAAAATTTAAATATTAAAACTGTCCGCATAATAAAATAGTAGCCGTAAGGGGTAGTATCACACTATCGGGGAAGGGAAGAACCTTTACCCGATGTGCATAAAGCATTTCCACCCGCCAAAAAAAAATAGATTAGCTTTAGGTTAGGTTAGATCTTTGTAATAAATAAAGAAAAGTACGATACGTGTGACATTTTGACATTAGTTATATTCTGACAGGTGTCATATTTTGACATTTGTTCATTTTGAGATTTGTTCATTTTGACAGTTGTTACATTCTGACACGTATCACAGTTTAACAGTTGTCACGTTTTTACAGGTGTCACATTTTGACAAGTGTCCATTTTAACAGTGTTACTCAACGTTCCTATAAATATTTACCTAAACCCATGATTTCTGAAATTGAATTGGCAACGTTGTATTTTCAACTTTGAATTTATGAGATGGCTGTCATTTGACAAGCAAATTATTTATGTCCGTCAAATGAACCTTTCCTTTTTTATATAAAGCGGCAAATTTAAAATTGAATTCTTTCAGATTAAAACGCCAGAAATTAAATAAAGTCAAACCTTTTTACTGCTATACTATACAGAAGAAAGGAGTGCAGTATTTAATTTGCAGAATGTAGTACAGGTTCAAGAGGTAGAAATTTTATTTTTACCTCATCCTTCAATGCTTATTTGTAGTTAAAATTTAAATTTTAATACATCTGATCGGCCTAATATAGTTTTTGTCTAGATTCTTGTTTCCATGGTTTTTACTGTAATAAATCTGTTCTTTTGACAGATAAGTCAGACTTTATTTATTCATAGCCGTATCGTATGTATTTTAATTGATTCATAATTTTGTATTAATATATATTTCAAAATGGCTTCATTCTAAAAATATTATCAGTCCTCCTAAATCCTTGAAGGCAGAATTATTAGTAATAGCAAGGCAACATAAAAACAAATTCAAAAAGTATATTATGGATGAGATGGCCAGAGAAAAAGGAATTAAAATTCTCAGATTGCCTCCGAACCACGCAGAGTTAAATTCCATTGAACTGATCTGGTCTCAATTATTAAAAGGTTATGTTTCTTAAAACAATAAAACATTTAAATTTCCTGATCTGCGAAATTTGTTTTTGAAGGCAGTTTCAGATATAAATAGAGAACATTGGGGAAAATGCATTGGTCATGTTAAAAATGTGGAAAATTCATTTAGGAAAGTGGATATATCAATGGATAATTTAATAGAACCGATAATAATAAACCTCAGAAAAGACAATTATAGTGATACCAGTAGTTTTAGTGAAGACAGTGGCTTTTAAAGATAGTTCTTAAACTAACTTTTTTTTTAATCTTTGAGTTTAGGTAAGTACAGAAACGTTACTTTTAATGCCAAGAGATTAAAAAAAGTTTAATCCCAACATATAATCATCCTTGTTATTTATTGGTTAAATTTAATTCGTTCAATGTTAAAGTGTCGGATGCATAAAGTTTATTTTTATTTTTTGTAAATAATATAACTTCAAAATTTAATCTACGAAGTGCGTATATATATTTTATATGCTGTGACCTTATTTATATTATAGAAACTTATTTTGCAAAGTACGCCTATGGAATATGACGTTATATCCCCACTTTTACTGTACTCATCTATCCTTTATAGTATATATTACTATAGAAACAAGTAATTATTATGTGCCGTTGCTAGGAAATAAAACTAAAAGCTTAACTTTTCTTGTAAATATCTCGGAAGATCGAATTTTCACAGACATGAGACCTATATTTTCTGTCGATTTAGATAGGAATTAGTCTACCCTGAAAGTTTCATTGAATTCTGACAAGTGGATTTCGAGATCCTCTGGACACACATACACACACACACACACACACACACATACAAACCTTGCTCGTTTAATAGTATTTGATAGACGTGATACAATGCAAAATTTTATGTTGACAATTAATGCCATAACAAAATATGCCTACTGTCATTTTCATAGGTAACTTGATTTCTTATTAAAAATTGTGTAAAATATGTTGTTTGTCACTTAACGTCAATTATTAAAGTAAATAGTAAAGTTAGATGTGAAAAACCCTATATTTTTTTAATGCGTATTAGGGAGAGCTTCTAACTAAAGAAAAATATACAGGGTGTCAAATTAAGTTATTGCCATTTGAAGACTAGACTATTGGCACGCCATCGGCAAACACCCTGTGCAACAGGTGAAGATGTTGTGTGATTATTGTGATAGGTGCATGTTTCATTTACATCATAGTAGCTTTTGTGAGGAATTTTTTAAAAAATGTGGTTTTTGTGCTAATATTTCTGAAGTGCTGTTTTTTCATTAAATCTGTTTAAAATAGGAATAACTTGTCAACGCCGCGTTGGATTTACAAATACAAAAAACTACCGTAAATCTAATATTAAGTAGAATCAGAAGACATAATCGTATACGGGGTGTTCAATTTAAAAAAACCAAATTAATTTTCATTCCACAAAAAATAGCCACCCTGTATACATAAAAATATTTTAAAATTGTAGTCCGAGTGACACTGTCTACCCCTACAATAAATCTTGTTGATATCTCTTTTAGTTTCGGTGCTAGAGAAATAATTGGCGCTCCCTGTATAGATGGTTAACAGATAACGAATATAGTTGCATAGATATGTCTCCAAAAGAAGCTGGAGGAGTATTTATTCTAAAATTAATTGAGACATGGTAGTTAGGAGAGCGACAATGTAATTCTTATTTTTACTGCAACCGTTACTTTAGGTCGAATCTTCATTTTTCACAAAATAAATCATTTAGTGTAACCTAATTGAAAAACGTCAATCTGGAGAGGGGTCAAAAAGAGAAAAGAGACGAACAAAAGACTTGGGGTGGACATCATATACCGACACCTACGTTCTATGCCATCAACCATTGAAAATGAAATTTTCGATCTTTATTCGTATTCGAAAGAAAGTGTAATCCAGGCTTATCGCCAATTTTATAGCTTTAATTGTCAGTTGCAACCCCGTAGGGGGTCAGTGCTGGACATATGTAATAATTTTCTTTTTCTACCATTGTTGAAGGGATGCGTGGGACGGATTCGTAATGACCCATGGGTTCTGTGCGCGTATGTCGATTCCATTTGTACATTGTACTTGGAATTTATAATCTTAATTGGGTAGTTTTCGGTTTGTGAAATAACGTGAGAAAATCATTGAAAAATTCAATAAAACACACAACATACGGGATGTCCAATAACTCCATTAATATATTATTTGGCATTTGGCTCAAAGTTTTAAAATTTTCGATACCTTTCAATATAGACAACTTAAACGTTAAATTAAATTGATTGTTTTTGATGATGTAATTTTACGCGACTATACTGTATTTGAAAATCAAGAGAGAGTAAATTCCCAGAAATGTTTTGCAGTTATCAGTGTTAAAGGCAGTAAACCATAGACGTGCGTTTTCAAAATTAAATTAATATGGAAATAGAAATATTTAATTTGTTTTAGTTATTTATACCTAGATTACCAATTTTAGATAGATAAACATAATTCGTAAGTAGTAATTTAATTTGGGTAAAATGAAGAAAAAGTCAATATTATTTTAGGCATTTTGTTTTAGGCATATGTTTATTTACAAAATATGTATATAATATGTACAGATAATTACAATTATTTATAAAATAATATGAGGAGCTAAAAAAACAATTAAGTAGGTATATGAGAAAAAAAAACCAACCGCAAGGATAAAATTTGACGAGCAACATGCAAAAAATACGACAATATTAAATCTTAAAAAATAAAAATCTAAAAATAAAATTAAAGTACATAAATTAATAATTTTAAAGTTATGGTTCCTCGCACTCTGTGTCAGAAGATTCACCATCTGATTCTAGAGAAATTACAATGGGCTCTATAGTAATATCAATTATGTTATCTAGCTCCCACATTTTTTTTTCTATTTCTGTAACGTGTCTAATACATTTTTGCCAATTTTCACTTGTTACTTCAGATATTGCCTTATTGAAGAGATTTTTAACATCTGATAATTTAAAAGTAGTGTTATTTCTGGCAACATAACCTTTAACTTGAGCCCATATTAATTCTATCGGATTCAGCTCACAATGGTAGGGTGGTAAACGAAGGATTTCAATTCTCGTTTTTTGGCTATCTCCTCAATATTATATTTTTTATAATTTTGCTTATGTTTTTTAGCAATAGTTAACAATTCTGCCCTCAGCATTGTATTGTCAAAGGCTAAATTTTTAGAAGATAACCATTTTGCAATTTCACCCTTTTTCCATTTAGTGGTTGGTAAAGGTTCAAGTAATCTGGAGTGGTAACTTGCATTGTCCATTACAATAACCGATCCTTTTGGTATGAATTGAATCATCTGTTCAAAATATTCCTCAAACACGTCTCCATTCATTTCTTCGTGATAATCAACGGTTTTTTTTGATTCAAATAAGAGTAAACCATTCTCAAAAAAACCGTTTGTACTGCCTATATGACAAATAATTAATCTTTTACCTTTTCCTATAGGTTCCTTAAAACCAGTAGTATATCCTTCTAGAAAAGCTTGATGGGATGATTTTATATTTTTGTCTTTCCAAACTCTTCCTACACAATGTCCTTCATTAACCCATGTTTCATCTAAATAATAAATGTTTTTATTTTGAGCTTTAACTTGTTGTATTCTTCTGAGGTACTGTCTTCTCCAACATACAATTTCTTCAGAATCAATTAGCATTGAGTGTCTGCCCATTTTTTCAAATTTAAAGTTTAACTCATGTAACACTTTCCATAGTTTATCCCGGCTTATTGTGGGTAAATCAACATCATTCGTAATGGCTTGCAAAACTTTATCTAAAGTTGGTATTTGCTTGTTTATAAAAAATGAGTGAACAAGCTTACGAATAGCATTTTTAAAAAACTCGTCCACGTTGACTTTTAATAGTTTCGGCTTTGGTGAGGTTACTCCACCTGATTTTTCCTCCTTTAGAACTCTATATATTGTAGATTTTCCATATCCCATTGCCTTAGATGTTGTTTCAACTACACTGTCAATAGTGTTTGAGGGATTTTGATGTTTAAAATAGTGGTACACATTCACTACAGCACTCTTTTCATTGAGTGATAAATGGTCTAGTTTTAATTTTTTCACTGGCGTATACTCACAAACTGCTTCCATTTTTAGTCACTACTATTTGTCACGTTTATCGAAAATCAAATAACTGCATTTCTAGAAACTATTTTAGTCAAAATATCTGTCATTAGAAGCTGTTGCCATTCGGAGGTCGTTAAATAACAATTATCCCTTTCTATTCTGGTTACGCCTATGACGCACGTTA